>WAAE01016445.1:14231-89687 GCA_013400495.1 Nicator chloris | reverse complement strand
ACAAAGCGCGCCCGGCGCCGGGCAGGCAGCGCCCGGGGCCGCGGGGCCGAGCGGGAGCCGCGCCCAGCACCGGGACCCCTCCGCCCTGCAGCGCCCGGGGCCTCCCCGGCGCCTCCCGCTGCGACCCCCGGAGCAGCACACTCCCTGTCCCGTTTGTGCACCCGTGGGAAATCCACTCAGCGCATCTCGCAAGCAGGCGCTGGGCATCTCCCAGCTCCAGCCCACGGCTCCTGGGGCCCAGCCGGCTCCTGCTGTCACAGAATCACTGAATCACTTCGGCTGGAAAACACCTCTGAGACCACCGAGTGCAATCTGTGACCTGTCCTCGCCTTGGCACCGGCTCAGAGCACTGAATGCCACGTCCAGTCCTTCCTTGGACACCTCCAGGCAAGGGGACTCCACCATCTCCCTGGGCAGCCGTTCCCATGCCTGACCATCCTTTCCGTGAAGAAATTCCTCCTAATGTCCAACCTAAACAGCTTAGGGACAATGTCATCTCATCCTGTTGCTGGTTGCCTGGAGCAGATGCTGGCCCTTGGTCACTGCCCTGCTGCCCTGAGGATGCCACTCAAGACGTTCTCCCTTTTAACCCAACCCTGCACATTTCATCAGTCCTGATGCACTACAAACAGGAATTAAAGCACCACACAGATGAACACCCAAAACGCAGGGATCTTTCTGGCTGGGGCCCACACAGGGCCCCGGTGGGTCTGAGGAAACACATGACTGTCAGAGCTGTGTGTTCACCAAACCCTCACAGGGCTGTGACAGCTGACAGGGAGCAGCATTCACAGCAGCAGCCACCCGAGCACAGTGACAGCAGCCACAGCTCCATCCAGGTCTTTTGTCTGCCTTCCCCAAAGCCCTGATTCCCCCAGTCAGCCTGGTTCAGTGTTTGACTCATGTGAGAACAACTCCTGGGAGGGAGCAGGGCTTGGAGGGCTGCTCTGGCAGCATCCCCTCAGCACCCGGGTACTCTGCAACACTCCTCTCCAGCAGGGCCCTCAGTGGAGCAGCGATAAAAGCTAATGTGTGGCACCACACCGCTGGTAGTGCAAGGGCGAGGACAGCAGGGTGACAGCAGCGCTGACACTGAACCTGTGCCAAGCACAAAGGCCAACAGCAGCAGCACCGTGGCCAAGGCAACAGGCTGCTGGTGAGCAGGGCTCTGCCTTCCAGCACCGAGGATTCCCCGCTCAAGGCCTGGCGCTTGGCAGGCTCCAAACCTAAGAATCACTGAAACCCAATACTTTGGAAATAAAGCAGCTGCTTTGTCCAGAACGAGGAGCTCAGGAGGTACAAGCACTGTTCAACACCCTTGTACTTTCAAGGGATCAGACTAAACAGCGGTTTAGGCACTGGGGGAAGTTCTGCAGCTCCATTCCACCAGTACTCATCTTCCTAAAGCCATCTTCTCCCCTGGAAAGTTTCAGCCCAGGCTGTATGAGGCTGGGCATTACAGCAGTCCTGCACTGCCAGGAAGCTTGCTGTGCTCAGAGTAGCAGGGCTGAGAGGCCAGAATTCCCAGTCTGGGCCTGCTGCTGGAGCAGCAGCTCAGACTGGCAGCACTGGTTCAAAAGAGTGCACTAAAGCCTAGAAGAGTTCCTGCACAGAAATGTTGTAACTCGGGACCCCTGTTTTGGTCATGCTGAGAGACTGAAAAGCCTCAGGGTTCAAACAAGGGAAAGGAGGACTCCCAACAGAACAGCCTCTCCAGTGACCTGAGAGCCCTGCCATAGCACGCTGGCCCATGACCTGTCCTGCACACGCTGTTCTCCACAGAGCAGCACTGACCAGGCTGGCAGCCAAGCACAGACACAGCTCCTAGTGAGGGCCTTCAGGAGGGTCCAGGCACTCCCTCAGCAACAATTCTGCAGCAGCCTTTGGGACACTTTCTCTGGTTTCAGATACAGGTCGCTGGCTTATGTGTAAGGCCTAAGAGGGATGCAGCAACCATGCTTTAACTTCCAATTCAATGCAGCTGTAGATATGCCCACTCTGGGTAGGAAGTTCAGGCTTGGAGATCCCTCCTGCACACAGCAAATGCCTGGCTGGGCCCTGTTCAGGAAGATCTCAACCACTCCCAGAATAGAAACAAAACAAGGCAAATAATACTTAGAAGTTTGACTAATCTTATGAAAACAACTTGTAATAAAAATTCCCTTTCATGAACTCTTAAATAGCTTTCAGCTTTCATCAAACATCACCTTGCACCATGACAGCACATCAGCAGAATGGCATAAGCAACTTCTGATCTCCACTTTAATTCCAGCTCTGACAGACTTGTACCACAGGTAAGAATTTACCTTTGAAACATTCACCACTCAAGTTTCTTGGTCAAACTTCAAACTGGAGAGACAAAACAGCAGCTTAAGCTTTTGATCTCTTGGAACTAGGTTCAGAAAAGATCACTGCAGTGAAACCTGGATGTCTTAATGAAAAGCACTAAATGGGATACACAAGATTGGCTGTCCACACATCCTTGATGTAAACACTAGTGCTAAGGTTTAAAACTTTTGCACATTCACTGTTTCCTTTTTGAGCACTGCTGTCTGATGCACCAAGCTACAGCCTGGCTCAGGTGAGTCCCCTTAAGAGATTGGTTTCATGTTCTTGGTGTTCCCAGAGAAACTGACAAATTTCACCCCCTGAGACCCTGCAGAGCAGTGGGGATAACCCAGTTCCTGTGTGTACTGTCTGCTCAGGTGATGCTGTAGCACCTGTGCAGGGATCAAGCACCCTGCCTGTGTCCCCGCAGGTGCATGTGCCCCTCTGCCTTTGCTGGCAATTCACACTGCAAGGCTAAGCTCAGCAACAAGGAGGGAAGGAGGAAAGAATCAGAACTCAGCTGTCTTCCTAGATGTACAGAAATTTGGGAAGATGCCTGGCAGTGCGTAACTCACAGCCTGTCCTCTACAGAAATCAAGCAGTCTCCAATCCTGGGGGACCACTGACTCCCCTGGCAATGCTTGTCACCTTCTGTGACAGCAGACTAGCAGCCCACATTGAGCTATAGAAACACTGGGACTGCCCTACCTAATGCTGCCCATTTAATTAGAGACCAGACTCATGTGGGCAGAGGGATCTGAGCACTTACCTCACTGTTTTCAGAGAAAATCACAAATGCTTTTGCAATGGTGCCTTTTGCATTCACCAGCCAGACCCTGGCAGTGCAGAAGTGAAGCTCAGGGCTGAGGCCCCGCTCAGGGCTTCAGCTGTGGGGCTGTTGTTTCCTCTTGCTTCTCCAGGGGACAGAAGGTTGGTACTTAATGCACTGATCTGCACCAAAGGCCAGCAATTAATTAATTCTGCAAGACAAATTGAAGTGGACAGAATTTCTAAATGTTTTCTCCTCTCCTAAACTAGCCCATCTGCAAATAGTTTAACTTTTGCCTCTTTAAAGGCAGCTTATGTCAAACCCTGGTGTCATTCTGCATCCCACTACTACTTCTCTCCAGGTGGGAGACCAGGAGAGAAGGAAACTCGGTTTTCATAAGCTCTTCTGGAGAGACCCAAATTCACCATTCCCAACTCCAGCCCTCACAGAACTTTACCCGACAGCCTGAACTCTAATCGCCTTTCACAGCGAACAGCAATCATACTTAGCACCACTCCCCTCCCTCTTAAATCTGCTCTGATAGAAAACACACTGACAACTTTTCACTGCAGAAATTGAAGGGGATTTTTCTTGAACAAGGCCACCTGCCTGCACAGCCTTAATCCTTCCAACTCACATATGTTGCTGTAACTTGCACTGCTCTGAATCCAATTATGCCTCTTCAATCCATTAAAAAATATTTGAGGCTGTTGCGCAGGTTGCACAGAGTAAGAGTATCAGCTGAAGAGGCACAACCAAGCCCTGCTGCACCGTGGCTCTGCAGGCTTCCCCCTGCAGGTGTGCGTGAACTGAGTTATGAGAAAAATTAAAGTGTCACAGTGACTTTCACACAGTGCAGTGACTAGCTTACTCCAGACCCAGTCGGGGCTCAGACAGCAAAAAAAAATCCACACAGGAGACAAGAACTGACACAGCTATTTGTAAATGCCTGGCCATCATTAGTTACCCATTAAAAGCTTTTTAGGTTCTCTTGCTCTGGCAGCACGCACAGCTAGGAATGTGCTCATGGAGCAGCAGGTCTCCCATGCATCAGGCTGGAGCAGTAGAATAACCTTGAGTTGAGCTGTCAGAAGTGCCCACAAATCCAAACTGCACACACAGATCAAGCACTTGACTACCCAATGACTGACACACAGAGCTGTGAGCAAAATAAACTGATGTGTGCTGTATCACTGGCTACGTTTCCACACAGGGACTGTGGGACTCCCAGCACACTGTGCTTTGCCAGATCCCATTGGATTCTACAGACAGACAACCCACATTTCACAGAAACCAAGTTCTTCCATTATCGCCTTTGCTGCCCAGGCTCTCCTTGTCCTTTTCAGGCTGGCACAGTGCACGGCAGTTACACTCCAGTTACACTCCAGCACTTCCAGGGCCACACTACAGATCCTGGGGCCTTCAGCTGCACCCCGAAGTTACACTGCCACGACAGAAGTGGGATGGATGTAGCAAGCTAGATGCAAAAGCAGCATGTGGCAGTTCACCATTTGCACCTTAAAGGTGAGTTTTTAGGCTTTTCACACCTGCCAACAACAGACAAATTCTGCAGATAACCCTCCTCCAAATATCTGGGTACAGACACACATCAATACTTACTGGAAACCCAAACAGCCTGAATTTCATCAATAGTTACACTTTTCTCCATGCATTCAAGAACATCTAACTTCATAGCATCAAATGCCTGTTGGAAGAGCAATTACCAGCAAAGTAATTTGGACCCTCTGGAGTCAAGTCTGCCAACCTACACGACTTGGCAATCTGGCTTGTTATCATCCCACATGATTGGAATTTATTTTAGGATTCAATGCCACATGTTGTAAGGTTTTTTTCCTCCCTTTTCTTCTTTTCCTCCCCAAAGTGACAAGCTACAGCCTAGGATTCAGAGGTCCTAATTCCAGTCCCATCTCAAAGACATTTCCTGCACACCCTGGGGTCAAGGTCTTTGCAGAGTAAGTAATATTAGTCCTACCAACAGCATCGTGCAAACAATCCTCCTTTTTGAGCCTCTCAATCAAGACTGGAGTAGAAATTAAGAGCTGTATTTACTGACTGCTCACAACCAACCCTAACACCACCACCCTCCTGCAAGGCACACCAAAGCCAGGTTGCACCTGCGGTTATATCCCGAGGGATTCAGCCTCCACTCCTGCACAGGGCAGGCGGGTCGAGGCTGGGCTGCCACACCAGGTACCTTCAGCCAGGACCTGTTCTCTCAGGCTAAAAAAAGAGACTTTTCAGAGCCAGCTCTGGCCGGAAGGTGCCAGCTCGCTGCGCTGCGAAATGTCAGCCTTCAGCTCCGTGCCTCGCCCAGACAATTCCCTTTTCTTCTCCAGGGGAGGAAGAATCCGAACGCCTCTCCAAAGAAAGGGCCCGTGTACCCCGGCAGGGAACGCATTTAGTGAAGCGCCGCTTCCTTCCCTGTGGCACCCACGGAGTCCTTAAGGGCCTGAAGCACCGGGCCAGGCACCGGCCTGACCCCGCGCGGCCCCTGGCGGACGGGTACAGCGGGGCTGGCACCGGGGCAGCGCCCACCCCCGCCCGGGCCCGGCTCCCCGCGGCGCAGGCGGCATGCAGGGGAGGAGGAGGAGGATGGAGCGGCCCCCACACCCCTGCCCAGCCCGGAGCCGAGCGGGGCGGCCCCGGCGCTCCCACGGAGGCCCGGGACGCGCGTGGGAAGCGGAAGGGGCGGCGGGCCCGGCAAGCGGCGGAGCAGCGGCAGCAGCGAGGGAGGGAGGGAGGGGGCGGCACCCCCGCCCGCAGCCATGCAGGGCCCGGCTCGGCGCCCCGCTCGCGCGGTCACTCACATTGCCTGAGGAGCTCCAGACACAAAGCCATGGGAGACACAAAGAGGGGCGGAGGGGATCGGAGAGACGGGGAGGGGCGCGGGGCGAGGGCGCTCGGCCCGGCCTGGGTCCCGCGGAGGGGAGGAAGAGGAGGACGAGCCGCCGGCGGGGCCGCTCCGGCTGCCCGAGCGGCCGGCGCTGGAGAAGGGAGGAGACGCGCGGAGCNCCGGGCACCGGCACCGCCCCGAGCCCCGCCCCGCCGCGCTCACTCCCACGGCCGCGCGGCTCCCTCCGCCCCGCCGGGCATGCGGCGGTCGCGCTCGGCGCCGCCGGGACCCTCGGGACCCTCGGCAGTGCCGAGAGGGGACACGGGCGGCGGCAGCCGCTGCCTCACCGCCGCTGCCGTGGGGGGAGCCGAGCGCTGCTGAACAAAGCGGGCGCCGCTCCTACCCCACGCGGGAGCTTTGTCTCCTTGTCGCGGCAGCCACGGTGATATCTTCCACAGTGCGGCCGCGGTCCCACCCACGCGCAAACGTGGGTTTGGCTGAAAGAGCTCTCCCGTTTCCCCCGCTCCAGCCCCGGAGCGGGCGCGGTGGGACCCCCGTGGGCGGTGGGTGCAGGGGCGCAGCGCTGCCGCCACGCAGCTCCTGCAGCATCGCCGAGAGGAACCCTCCGGTGCAGAGGGAAGCACGTGGAAAAGGAACAAGTGGGACGAGGAGGTTTCCCTTGTGGATGTTTTCTCCAGTCCCAGATTTGTTGGTGGAGTTCTGCCCCGCTGGGCACGGGGAGAGGGAGCGGAGCCTCAGCGGGTGCGGGCGGTGTGTTGGGTCTGTGCTTTGTGCCTCCCCTGGGGCTGCCAGAGCAGGGATGATGGAGGATAGAGGTGCGGAGGGGAGTAGGGCTGGCACAGCGTGCGCGCTGCGGAAAGAACCCGCTGGGCAGAGCCACCCGAGTCTGCACCCTGGGCACAGACAGCCACGCTGGGTGCTGCAGGAGCATCCTGCTCTATCCCTCAGATCCTGCACCGACACACGGAGCTGAGCACAGGGCTCCCCTGGACCGGGGCTGGGGACAGCTCTGCGAGGCCGGAGGCACTCTGTGTGGCGTCTGACCGAGAGGGGCAGCGGGCGCCCGCCAGCCCAGCGTGGTGTGGGCACTGGCGGCGCTCGGCCCCGGGCAGGGCCGTGGCTCTGTGAGCAGCGGTGCTGCCGCGTGGCCCCTGCCAGCAGAACGTGTGCTGTCCCTGCCCCTCGCTGCTACCATCATCACTCCTTGACGCTGTGATTTACTGGTGACTCGCTGGGCTCCCAGCACTCGGAGAAGGGCTGGTCTGCAGCAAGGAGCATCAAAGTGCCATGGGAAACAGCGCACTGAGCTCAAGTGCTGCTGGCTCCGCAGGCAGGACTGAGCTGCCGCCGCCCTCGGCATTCAGCGACCGAATCGCAGCAGATTTGCTGCTTCTGCTCTTGGAAGCAGCAGCACAATGGGGCTGAAGGAGGATTTGGTCACAGTCAGCCCTGAGCTTTGGGACCCTCAGCCTAGGGCCTCCCCACTCCACTGCCTACCAAGGAAAAAAGGAAACTTCAGTTCAGGGTCTCCCAGGTATCTCTGAACTGCCAATCTCTTCCTGAACCCTCAGAAACACCCGGGTCATGGCTCAGTAGATGGAAAAGATAATGGGAGAGCATGAAGGAGAAGAAAAGCAACCCAAACCAAGATGTACACAAAGAAACCCTCATTTGCCTGCACTGTCTGACATCCTGAAAATGCTCCAGGCTATTTCCAGAGCCTCATTCAACCCCACCCAGCCGTGCTCTCCTGGCACATGTGTCTGTCTCAGCTAAGGTTGTGTTGGTTGCTGCGGGGCTGCCCCAGCGATGGCACAAGCCCTGTGGCCACGGGGAGCCACAGCGTGGCTGAGCATCACCAACAGAAGGGACACAAAGGGGCAGCTCTGTACTCACCTGGGTCACAAGGATGGCCAGCATGTGGAGATGCTACCAGGCCCCTTGGCCTGAGGAGAGACCTCAGGTGTCTGTGTACCTGGCACACTGCCCTCCAGCCTGCTCTCCTCATGGGCAGAGCACAGCACCGTGCATGGACTCCTGGTGCTGCCCTCCCAGAGGCTCTCAGTGAGCTGGGGCACCCCTTGGTGCTTTGGCTTCTCCTCTCCCACGAGGACAGCGCCAACTCCCTTTCCTGCTATAAAAGCTGATAAAAGCAAGCAACAAGAAGGACTTGTCTTTCTGACCATATCAGCAAAAGGAAATGCTGGCAGCTGCCTTTGTTTCTGCTCCTTTGTAGATGGTCCCTGCTGGGAGAAGGCAGGCTTGGCCAGGACCTTGGAGCCGTGCTCACCTCCCCTGTGTCTGTCTGTGCCAGCACAGCATCACATAGTGTGGTTGCAGCTTCCCCCTTCCCGGGGACCTGGGCATTTCTGTGGGCTCAAACCCATTGCAGTTGGTTTTTGCGTGCCAGACACGTGCCTGCAGCAGGCAGCAAGCTCACAGCCTGGGCGCTGCCCGTGGGAGCGCTGCAATCTGGCAGCAAAGACCACCAGGCACATAAAGACAGAGATGGTTTGGGCTTGGGGGTGGAGCTGAGAGCGAGGCTGTGGCCATGGCATGTCTTCCTGGGGAAAAGGGAGCGCTGGCTGGGCACAGGGCGGTGGTGGACTTTCCATAATAACAAGGGAAAGATCAGAGGTGAAAAATGAAGTGGCAAATGTGGACAGAAACAGCTGTCATGAATTTCTTTTTGTCCCACAGACACATGAAAACATCACAGAACGTTTGTATGTACCCTTTTCTCCTCTGCAAACACTGAGGGAGCCTGCAACAGAAATCTTTCCCTGGCACACACATACACACACACTCTCTCTCTAATCCCTTTCCTGCTTGTATGTCAGAGAAAGCTATTTCTGGAACGTGAAATCTAGGTCAAAAAGAAGGAGAAAATCTGAAGGGAATGATAACAGTCCCTCCCAAAGGCCGTGTAGGGTCAGCTCAGGCTGATGGGATTAGCAAGGGGCCACAGTGGTGCTTCACCCCTGGCTGAGCGATGGCTCCTGGCCTGGTGTGAGCTCCCTGTGCCTTCTCATCACTGCTGCTTCCCCATACAGGAGAGAGGGCCATGACAGCTGAGAGGAGTGCAACAGCAATCACCTGCCTACACAGAGACCAGGATCACGGCCCACAGAGAAGGAGAAGGAGGAGGAAGATACGCGACTTTCCCAGAAGCCACATGACTTTCTCAGAAGCCGTGGAAACTCATCCCACGGTGAGCCAGCCCTTGGGGAGTGGACCAGCACAATGAGGGGTGCAGGTACTTTGTCCTTCCTCCAAAGCACAGCCCTGCTGCCCCTGCAGGAGCATCACTGCCAGGGGACTGGGCTGGCATGTGCCTTCTCCTGGGGCAGGGCAGGGTCCCCAGCACAGCCATGGGCCCGGAAGCTGGCTCTCTAATTTGGTCATAAACAGGGAAACAAAAGCAATACAAAGAAGACAGGAAGCAAGTAGGAGACAGAAGGCAGCTGTTCTGTCCCAGCCT
Organism: Nicator chloris; assembly: GCA_013400495.1. Lineage (NCBI taxonomy): Eukaryota > Metazoa > Chordata > Aves > Passeriformes > Pycnonotidae > Nicator > Nicator chloris. The sequence continues at coordinate 80,234 of WAAE01016445.1, read as the reverse complement.
TTGGGAGTATTGCTCTCAGGTAGTGCTCTCCTGCCCAGCCTGGGCTTGGCAAAGTTCTGGTATATGGATGGGCACAAGACGCGTGCAGCCCTGGCCTTGCTGCAAGAGATCTGGACGCAGGATAAGGAGCTGGACACCTGAGCTTTTTGGGAACAGGCTGCTGAATCCCAGGGCAGGATGTTCTGAGCAAGGGTGCTGTTACCAGACGGCACAAGGAGGACTGGGAAGAGCTCGAGTAGAACTAGCTTGATGTGAGCTTTCCCTGCTGCATTTGCTTGCTCACCTCTGCTTTCCTGTTTTCCCTGGACATCAAATATTCCACTCTGTATTGCAAGCAGTCTATTAAACAAGCAATTCCCAGAGCTACCTCTAATAATCAGGAGCTGGGGCTGGGGAGCCCTTTGTGGTGCTCCGGAGCCGGCGCGCCTGTCACCACAGCCTGGCAATTAGAGGAGTAGGTTCCACTGGGGCTTTTAAGTCTCGGCTGTGCAAGGCACAGAGGTTTGTTTAAGGCTGATCAAGGGCAGCTCATCATCTGTCTCACTGGCTGTCAAATGGGACCTAATTGCCTTGTAATGTGCCGGTGACAGGCATTAGTGGGAGGAACTGGCGTGGCAGGGGTGTGACAGCTATCAGGGCTTTCCACCGTGCTTCCCACACACTCCACCCCACATGGAGCTCGCTGCCCCTCCTCCTGCCCTCTGACAGTGCCTGAATCCCTCTGCTTTAGCATCCATCCCCCACATGGCCCTCAAGGAACAAGAACCCTGTGTTGGCCCCAGAACTGCTGCAGTTGGTGCCTCTTTAGGATACGTCCCTACACAGACAAAAGCACGGTGGTCCCCATTCCTCTGGGCTGGTGCATGGATGCTGGATGAAGAAAGGCATCCCTGGGATGTGTCTGGGTGAGGGCTCTTAATGGTGTCATCCCAGAGCCCTGTGTGGAGCAGAGGCCATGAGTGACCATAACACCTGCAGGTGACCCACTTCTCCCTGTGTGTCCAGACTGATGCCACCAAGCTGCCACCTGCTGCTCAGGAGGCCCCTCTCCTACACCACCAGCCACTTAGAGCCTCAGGGATGCACAGAAAAGGCCCCGGGAGTGCTGGTTGACAGCAGCTGAACATGAGCCAGGTGTGCCCAGGTGGGCAAGAGGCCAGTGATACCTGGCCTACACCAGCCATGGAGTGGCAGCAGGACCAGAGCAGTGACTGTCCCCTGTGCCCAGCACAGGGTGAGGTGCTTCAAGTGTTATGTCCATTTCTGGGCCCCTTGTGACAAGGAAAACATTGAGGGGCTGGAGCATGTCCAGGGAAGGATACAGATCTGGGGAAGGGGCTGGAGCACCAGGAGCACCTGAGGGAGCTGAGGGGCTCAGCCGGGAGGAAAGGAGGCTCAGGGGGAACCTCACTCTCTACAACTCCTTGACAGGAGGGTGCAGCCAGGTGGGGATCAGGCTCTGCTCCCAGGTAACAAGTGGCAGGATGAAAGGAAATGGCCTCAAGTTGCACCAGGGGAGGTTTATATTGGATGTTAGGGAAAACTCTTCATGGAAAGGGTGCTCAGGCTGCCCAGGGCAGTGATGGAGTCATCAACCCTGGAAAATGTTAAAAAAACTTGTGGATCTGGCACTTGGGGACAGGAGCTAGTGGTGGCCTTGGTAGTGCTGGGTTAACAGTTGGACTCAATGATCCTAGAGGGCTTTTCCAACCAAAATAATTCCATGATTTGCAGGGGAACTGAGCCCAGATGGCTGATTAGAGGTGTGAGTGCTGTCCAGATGTGTCTCCTGCTTCCCACATCCTGTGCGTGCACAACCACAGATGCTCCTCTCTGCTCCCCAACCCCCCAGCAAAACCCTTTCCCTCCCCAAGCCCCAGCACCTGATGTGAAGGGCTGGGGGATGCTCTGGGAACCAGCAGAACTGTGCTGGGTCATGTCAGAGAGACGTGGAACCCAGGAATTTTGGAAACCCCCTGTGTGCAGTGCCTGCTGCTGCTGCCTGGTGTCAGCCTGGACGTGTGGCAACACTGAGCTCAGCAGTGCTGAGCCAGCAAGGAGAGGGCTGTAGGAGAGGGGCAGCCAGGTGGGAGGAGTGTAGGACAGAAGAGGGTGACAGTGGTAGAGGGGGTGGCAGGAAGGAGGAACAGAGCTGAGCAAACAGTCCCTCCCTCCCAGGGGATGTCTTCCAGTTCCTGCCTCATCCTGTGGACCTGAACTGGGATGCCTCAGACCACTGAAGGGAGATGTTCAGCCATGCCCATATCTCTGGGGAGGAAGGCCTGGAGCCAGGCTGGAAGGCTGCTGGTGCCTCCTCCCCACTCCCCACTCTGCCCAGAGCTGGGATGTGCTGTCCCCCACTGACAGCCCACCCCAGTGCTCTGGCAGCTTTGCCCACCTCAGATGAGCTTAGGCTCCTCTGAACCCCCCTTGGTGCCAGGGCTGGTGCTGAGAAGCAGCGTCCTGCTGAGCCTGACCCCGGCATCCCCATGGGGATGGGACGTGCTGCCTCCACAGACAGCCCTGGGGAGATTCTGGATTCCTCCTGCCTGCTCTGACATCTGCCTTGCACCATGTACAGACACCATCAGGAACCTTGCACCATGTACAGACCCCATCAGGAACCATGCACCATGTTCAGGAACACCAACTTTGCTAATCAGTTCCCAAAATTATCCCCAGAATGGGACCTCTCAGCTTCTCAGGCCTTGTGCTACACCTGAGCCCCATCTGGAGCACTGGTGCTGGCCAGAGCTGGGAAGGGCACAGACTGCCTTGGAGAAAATGATGCACAGTGATGCAGATCAAGTGACTTGGAGCATCATGGAAATGCTGCCATGGCTCAGCACAGGCATGCTGGGCTCTGGGGCTTGGGGAGGCTTGTTAGTGCCTTGAAACTCCGTGCAAGAGCTGTTTGTACCCCACAGCCAGGGATGTTGAGGCCTCTCTGTGGGTCATCACAGAGTCACAGAACGGTTTGGGTTGAAAGGACCTTAAAGCTCATCCAGTCTCACCCCTGCCCTGGGCAGGAACACCTTCCAGTAGACCAGGTTGATCCAAGCCCTGTCCAACCTGGTCTTGGACACTTCCAGGGATGGGGCAGCCACAACTGCTCTGGGCAGCCTGTGCAAGCACCTCACTAACCTCTAAGATCTTCCTGGAGCCTCCTCTTTTTCGGCTTGAACACCTCTCAGCCTGTCTCCAGAGCAGAGGGGCTCCAGCCCTTGGAGCATCTCTGTGACATCCTCTGCAGCTGCTCCAGCAGTTCCACATCTTTCTTGTGTTGAGGGTCTCAGAGCTGGAGGCAGCTCTGCAGGAGGGGTCTCATGAGAGCAGAGGAGAGCAGGGGGAATTTCCTCGCTTGACCTGCTGGTCACACCTCTGATGCAGCACCCAGAGCCTGTATGCCATTCCAGCACCCACATCCAGCTGCTGCCCATCTTCTCAGGCACAGAGCAAGACCCCACACGCCCCCAAAGTCATGGACAACCACGGCTGGGGATGCAGGTACCTGAGCCCAGTGCCTTGCATGCTTGACAGCCCCCAGGCAGTGACAGCAGTGTCACCTGTCCCCCAGCCCCGCTGGCCTGGCGCCCCGTCCCCTGCACGCCGCTGCACTCACTGCTGTTGGTGGGCAAGGTCCTGCTGCCGCTGAGGCTGCCCGTGGGCGGCGGGGAGATGGAGCGGACGGAGCCCGTGTCATCTTCCTGGGAGCAGCCTGCCTGGATGGCGCGGAGGTAGCTGTGGCTCCGGGATCGGAAGTAGCTGGGCAGAGGCAGGTCCAGCACCTCTGCAGCTGCCGACTCGGCCTCGCTGTAGGTGGAGTCGCAGACGGGCTCGTACTGCTCCCCCAGCTCCGGCTCGGGTGCCTGCACAGGGACAGGGGCAGCCCCAGTCAGCCCCTGCCTGCGGCCGCCCTGCCCTGCCCTTCCCGTCCCTTCCCTCCTGCCCCTCGCCCTCCGGCAACTCCTGCGTGGTCCCACTCAGGGCAGGGCGCCGGGAGGTGCAGTGGTCAGTGCTCAGAGGTAGTGGTGGTCAGCAGTGAGCAGTGCTGCTGCGGCACAGGGTGCTCGGGGCTCTCTGCTCAGAGAGGGAAGAGGGGCCCCTCCTTGGAGGCGAGAGGGTCCCTGTTTGTGGAGTAGGGGTCACTTACCAGCGCAGTGCCTGTGAAACACCCCCAGTCCTGCTGGCGAGAGCATGTGTGGCCAAAATCCCAGTCCAGCCTCTGCCAGGGCCCCTGTCCCAGCATAGCTGGGACACCCCAGCCTCAGTGTGAGACCCCACACTTGCTCCTCGGGGGGCAACATGGTGAGACAGCAGGGGAGAGGTGGGGGCTGGGTGACAGCCCCCACACTTGCCTAGTGTGGGTCTCAGAATCCACTCCAGCCCCATCCCTGGTGAGGGCCAGGAGAAAGCTCACCTGTGGCCAGGGGTGAGCTGGGCAGGAGCAGTTCTCCCACTCCCCCTACCTTCCTCTCTCCTGTCCACAGCCCTGCCTTGCTCTGCCGTGGCAGCTGCTGGGCAAACTAGGTCTTGGGAGAGGCTCAGCCAGGTCAAACCAGACCCAGCCCAGAGCAGACCATTCTGAAATATAGGTGAGAGATGCTGAGACTGGCCCTGTTGCCCACATCCATCTCTCCTGGCCATTTCTTTCTCCTGGCACACAAGGACATTTTTTCTGCTCAGCATTGACATCTGAGCTCCACAAGGTTTGGCTTAAAAAGTTCATCTGCTTTCCCCCTAAAACTGACGGTCCCTAAGCCCCTGCTTGGCCCAGGACTCCAGCTCTCCAGCTGCCTCGCAATGCCCGGGTCAGGAGTGCTGTTTCCTTCTCCTTCTTTTTTCCTTCTCCTCCTGCCTCTGGCCTGGGTGTGGGCTGACCCCAGAGCCTGCCTCACACCCTGCCGTGGGTGTCTGGGCTGGCCCCAGAAAGCTCCCCGAGGAAGGATGAGAGAAACACCAGTGGGACAATACCTGCTCTCCATGGGTAAATATCTGAGGGATAAGTGAGGGGGGTCCAAAGATCTGGAAGAAAGAGTTGGAGAAGGTTAAAGGCCAAGAACAGGGGAGCCCCTCACACAGACAGTCACTGCACAGGGACCGAGGACAAGGGGAGCGGGGAGCCCATCCCCTGGGGCCACTGCTGCTGACACTTCAGTACAAACTGCAGAGCTCGTAAGATACCAAGTGAGGCCTCACAGGCCCCTCAGACAGTGGCACGGACACGGCAAAGCTTCACAGGACACCTCAACTATGGGAGAAGCTGCTGAGCATTCAGCCTGCTGTGTGCACCATATCCGTGTGTACCCACAGGGGACACTGGGAACACACCGTGCTGGGACACCCCTCTGCACACAGGGGCAGCTGGACAAAGTGGCCGTGGCTCCCCCTGAGGACCTCTGGGTAGCCCCCAGCACTGGCCAGCACCTCCCAGCCCACAGAGTCAGGGCTATGGGCAGTCCGAGTGCTCCATGTGGCAGGGGGAGCTGTCCTTCAGCCTGCAGGGCTGGGCTGGCCACCTCGCTGCTGTCTCCCTGTGCCAGAAGAAGCCACACAGAAGCTGTTCTGCCTCCCCAGCAGAGCAAAGCCACGGCACACACTCGGCATACGGACAGACCCCCGACAGACACTGCGCTGCCCGTGGCGGCATAGCTGCCTCCTCCTCCTCCTCTCCATCCTCGGGGCTCTGCCTGGCACCACCTGCCCAGGATGACCCCTCTTGGGAAGAATCCAGGTTCAAAGTGTACCTGAGGGAAGAGTCTTGGCTCTGGGAATGAGCCTGGCCCTCTTGCATAGGGCACAGCTCATGGTGGGGATTGGCAGCGTTGGGTCACCAGCTCTGCCCCCTTGGTGTGACAGGGGTGCTGACACAGGCACCTGGTGATCCCTGGACTGCCAGAGCAGGAGTGCTCCACTGCACGGTGGAGCTGGGTGGAGACACAACCAGGCAGAGGGGATTTGTCTGTCAGAGTTGGGGGTGTTTCCATGTGGGAAGGCACTGGGGTCTGGCTGGACACACAAGGAAGGTGTTGGAGGTCACACAAAAGTGAGGGCAGGGCAGGAACTGCCTCTGGCACTGGGATGGATGAGACCAGCATGCACTGGCTGATGAACCAGCTCCATCCTGGATCAACAGACGTTTGTGGGAGGCCTCTCAATCCCAACCAGCTGCAGCTGAACTCTCTGGTTTTCAGGGGACAGTGGCAGAGTGCAGATGATGGCAGCAGTCCCCCATGTGAGCGCGTGCTGTGGCAGTTGGTGTGCCCCCAGCAATCCCAGTGCCACCAGTTTGGCTCTGGGCTGGCTGTCTTAGCAGCTCCTGGCATATCATGGGCTGCTCAGAGCCTTCAGCTCTAAGACCCTGCTGATGTCTCCATGGGGGTGCTGCACTCAGCTCCTGGAAGCAGCTCTAGACACAGATAGAGCACAGACCCATGGTCTCCTGCAGAGACTTCAGCACGGACTGACATGCAAAGGACGAGGACACGACGGTCCTGACCCCGCTGTGCACTGAGACACCCAGCACATTGCTGCTGCTGCACAGGGGACAGGACTGGCCACAGGGAACAGGAATGCCCAGCAATGCCTCTGCTCCCCCAAGCTCCTCTCCAAGGGCTCCGACCACTTTGGGACAGCAGGAGACTCCAGCCAAAGGGCTCAGAGCCCCCCACACCTGGATGGGAACACAGGCAGGACATGCCCTTCCCCCCCCCTCACCCCAGGGCTCCTGATGCCCATCCTGCTGGCCTGCACACCCAGAGCAGCTGTGTGGGTGCTCCCCATGCAGATACACAGGAGCAGATGAGTTCAGAGGCCCAGGGTGACAGGGCTGGCTGGGCAAAGCTGTGGAGCCATCACTGCCCTGTGGTGAAAGAGCTGAGATGAGCACACAAGACCTCTGCAAAGGCTCATCCTGGCACCGGTTATCTCCCAGCCTAGGAGGGAGCTCCAGAGCAATCCCAGCCCCAAAGAGCTCCAGAGCAATCCCACAACCATAGTGTGGGAAGTTAGGCCCATTTTGCATCCACTGCATCCCAAATGTTGTGGTAGGGGCATGAGCCCACCTTGTGTCAAGGGGTTTGCCACCCTCTGCCAGCACCTCACAGGCATCCTGGGCTTTGCCATGGGGCCCAGGAATATCTAAAAGAGACATTCCCCAGCTGGCTGGCAGAATGGCCTCCCCAACTACCGGCACATTGTTCCTGGGTCCAGTCTGCTGTGTGAGGGGTGAAGCCCTGAGCTGAGCAGGGTGACTGTCCTTGGTGACCCTGCGGGGTCCCAGGCTGGACACCACCAGCAGAGGTTGGCCCTGGCTCTGGACACACCCAGTGGGCATGAGGGGCTTGCAGCAAGGTTGAACAACCTTGCAGATGGTTGTGGGGTGAGACACAGTGAGACCCTGCACTCAGAGCAGCCCTGAGCTTCCCCCAGCACTGTGGGGCACTGTCTGGGTTACCATACCTGTGGCAGAGGGATTTTGGCTACTCCAGCATTATGAGAGGAGGCAAAGCTGCAGGAAGGAGGTCTAATAGGAATCCTGATTAAAGAGTTGGCCACGACACTTTGGTAAAGCTGCCAGGGAACAGCCTGTGCAGTTCCTGGAGCACAGCCAGTGCCTTGTTTTGAGGAGGGAAGAAGATGCTCCCTCTCCCCTGAGGTGGCCTCCTCCCTTGCTGGCTGTGCCAGCACAGTGGGTCACCACTTCAGCACCTCACCTGGTTGATGCAGCTGGACTCGTTGACACTGTCAGAGATCTGGTTGTATTCTTCCTCCCAGGTTGGGAACTTCGGAGGTAGGAGGATGTCGACAGAATCCAGGCGGTCCAGGCTCCTGCCAACAGAGAGAGGGTGTGAGGGTGTGCCCATTGCAGGGACAGTGCTGGGGCAGTGCTGGAGCAGAGCCAGACCACCCCTGCCCACAGCCCCTCTGCCAGGCACAGGCACCAGCTACAGGCAGGCATGGCAGCTCTGAGGTGATGCTGGGCACCGCATCCACTGCTTGGCTCCTGGAAAAGGCACCGCTTCCTCACCCTGCTGGCCCCTGGCTGGGGCACAGCACACAGGGAAAGGGCTGTGACGTGCAGTGGAAGGAGAGGAGCAAGATTTCAGGTCCTGCTGCCCCCAGGAATGCACTGCAGATGCTGAGTTAGTCCAGCTGAGCCCCAGTGAACATGTGGGATCTGTGCCAGCCTCCTGTCACAGCATTGCCAGGATTGCTGGAAAAGGGGGGAGAGGCAGAGTGAGAAATTACTTTTAATTTGTATTTTGTGGACTTTGCAATTGGAAACAACTGCAAGATACCTATATTTACATTTGTATAGAGGAACCCAAAAGATTATCTGGAAGAAGTCCAGTGGGAGCCTAGTTGGAATGACAATTCTGCATGAGCAGGGGATCAGCATTTCCAGTACAGCTTTGCTGGGAGGAACTGCCCTTATGTCCTGGGGCACAGCAGCAGGCTCTGCACAAGAGGAGAGCAGGGCTCTCACTGAACCTGACCCAGCCCAGACCTCAGCTGAGACCCAGGCACATGGGGGCTAGCAGGGATGGGGAAGGATGGGGCTCCCCCGGGGCTCTGTTCCACCACAAGACCCTGTGTGAAGGAGTCCTGGTCACAAGCTGGGTACACACGGTGGAGGACATTGTCAGCCACGGTAGCCCAGGACAGCCGTGGGGCCTCTCCCTCTGGAATCAGCTGTGATCCCAACAGAGGCCTCATGGTGCCACTTCCCCCACATCTGCCAGGGCCACGGGTATGGAGGTCTGATTGTCACCTGCCCGGGGACAGCAGAGCTGAGGGCATGGCAGGCCCTGTGCACATATGGCATCCCACAGGGACCCTCAAGTGTCCACCCGGGCGTGGGATGGGAGCGGGGAATTGTTCCTTCTGCCAGGGGAGATGGAGGACACACCCAGGCCACATGGGGAGCAAGGGCCATGTGACACCCCTAGCGCTGGGCTCTCTGCTGACTGCCGGGTTTCCCTCACGCTGAGGGTTTGTCCGTGAGCTCACACCATGAGCCAGCCATGTCTTGGGGTGAGCAGTGTCCCTGTGCCACCCCAGCGGCCTTCACCCCGCCTGCCCACGGGGGAACCACAGGGCGGCCAACAGCCTTGGAGAGACAGAGACCCTGGCAGAGGCACGGCTCTGAGCCTTGCCCTGGCTCTGGCTGCCCCTGCGGCCCTCGCCGTCCCAGCCACAGCCCGGGGTCCCCCGGCTGCCGGGGCTCGGGGCTGCGGGTGGGCGGCGAGGGCCGGGCACCAGGTGGCGGCCACGCTCCGCTCCCGCCTCCGGCTTCATGCCCGGTTTTATTCTCGGCCTCGTCTTCAATGCCTGGTTTTATTCCCGGCTCCGTCCCCGGCTCTATTCCTGGCTCCAGCCCCAATCCCGTCTCCATTCTCGGCTCTATCCCTGGTTTCAGCTCTGGCTCCAGCCCCGGCTCTATCCCCGGTTCCGGCTGTAGTCCCGGCTCTATCCCCAGCTCCAGCTCCATTCCCGGCTCCGGCTCCAGCCTTGTCCCGGACAGGGTCCCGCAGAGTCCTGTCCCCGCAGAGCTCCTGTAGGGACGACGCTGCCCGGAGCCCCCCGCAGCCCCATCCCTGCTGTCCCGACTCGCCGCGCTCCCCAGACCCTTCCCAGCATTGTCCCGGCTCTGGCTGAACCCAGTGCTCAGGGCAGGCCACATCCCGATGGACATGGTCTGGATGGACGATGCCCAGGGCACAAGGAGCCCCAGGCTCTCCGTGTGGGTATTTTTCACCAGAGACTTCAGGCCCCCACCCTGCTCCCCTGAGGTGGATGTGAAGGCTCACAACAGGGATGGATCCAGAGCAGGCCTTTCCAGGGCTCCCCACAGCTGATTTTTGTCACTGTCCCCCCGCAGAAAGCAGCACCTGGTCTCAATGCGAAGGCTCTGTGAGGCATCCCCACACTGCCTGCACCACACTTCCCTCAGCATGCTGAGCCTCAGCAGTTCATCCCCAGTGGCTCCTGCTTCTCCCTGCTCCTCTGTACCACTCACAGCTACAGCATCTGGGGCACTGACAGCCCACAGGTGCCTTGTCCTGGGGTGTGGAGCAGCTGCTGAGGACACTGCACAGCATCACTGCCCAGGTCACTCAGAGCCCGTCCTGCCAGACCAGCCTCTGGCCCAGCAAAGCTTCTGCTCTGCTCCCCTGGCCTTGTCTGTCTGGCTCAAACCACTGTGGGTCATCCTCCCTCCATACCTGGTGCCAAACCACTCAGATCCTCAGGATATCATCCAGCCCAGTGTGCCAACTTTCTGGCTGGTCACAAGGTCCCTGGACACCGCTGGAGCACAGCAGCTCCAGGCACAGTCCCAGCAGCCCATATGTCCTCAGCCATGCTGAGTGAGCAGCTTCCATGGCCAAGGGGCATCTTGGGGTTGGGATCTCTGCACTCCCTCAGAGCAGAAGATGCTTGGAGAGGAAATCCCCACAGCTCCATCAGAGGAGTGCTCTCCCCGTGGCTGAGGGGACAGGGACCTGAAGCAGCTCCTAATGCCAGGGCTACTGGAAATCTCCAGGATGAAGAGCCACATCTTCTCCTGCCCCATTTGTCTCCTCATCTCTCTGTTAGACCTGGGGTGCAGAAGCCCTGCTGGGCTCTGATGCCACATGGGGCCTCTGTGGGGTGCTGCAACCCAAGCACTGCTCCAGGGGTGGCCCTGAGGATCCATGCAGAGCTTCCAGAGGAGCTCCAGTAGTGTTACCTTTGTGTGGTGCTCTGCTCACTCAGGGACTGTTGGGTGGCCTTGAGGTAACTCTGCCTCCGAGCTGCAGTTTTTGGGGATGGTTTGGGGCTGGTTTCTGAGTCTTCGCTATCATCATCCCCCATGGCTTTGATGTAGCTCCCGCTCCGCATGCGCCGGCACGGGATCTCGCTGTCCTTGTCCCGGGACAGCGTGTTGTTCCACTCCCCGTGAGGCACCTGCAGGAGGAAGGGGAGCATGAGCACATGTGAGGGATGGCACACGCCCATGATCCTGGGACCATGGGGAACTGGGCAGACTGTTGGACCTTCTGCTGTAGTGTAGTGGGAATAAGCAACACAATTCCTTCGCAGCCCTCCCTTACCAGTTCATGCCAGGCAGCCCTTGCTTTGGTGGTCTGTTTTAGCACATCACAGCCATTCCCCGCCGGCAGAGACCTCCATCCCAGACATGCTCACACAGCCAGGACAAGCTGCACGATGCCAGGTGTAATGGGGGGAGGAGGAGATGGCCTCACTGGGCCTGTGTGGGGCTCTGGGACAGGGCTGCACGTAGGTGTTCATCGCACAGACCACGTCACTGAACATCAAAGTGCTGTTATGGAGCATGGCTTGGGGCTCAGAGCCCAGATCTTCATGGGCTCTTTAAGGTTTTGAGTTGAATGTGACTCTGAGTGGCTGAAATTACTTTCTGGAACCAAGTCAGATTCTCACAAGTCCCTGTAGAGTAGCTTGGGCACACAGACCTTGTGCTGGCCTCTCTGCAGAGAGATGAGCAGCACCTTGGGCATGAAAAGCACTTCTAACCCCACCAAGATGTCAACTCCACAATTAATTTAAAGCAGACACGGTCTCTTGTTCCCTCACTAGAGCTGATGGTCCCACGGGAACCTGAAGCATTGAGCAGCCACAGTAGCCACCACCCCCCCTGCCATCCTGTGAAGGGTTTGTGGGGCAGACCAGAGGCAGAGCCAAGGTGCCCAGGACTGACCAGGATGAGCCACATGCAGTGTGGGACAAGTCAGGAGGAAGATGGGGAAGCCCAAGCTTCCAGGAGCAAGCCTAGGCTCACTTGGATTGCTGCTGGCCTTTGTCCTGCCCTCAAGGACATGGCCAAGGAGCAGCCAGGCCAGATGGGAGGATGCAACCATGTCCATGCCAGTGCCAGGGCAGCCCAGGGCCACCCAGACCGCTCCAGCAGCAGCTGGGGATGCCATGGGCAGCAGGGACAGGTCTTGTGCTGAGCACAGCTTGTGCTGACGACAGATTCCACCTTGGCTCTGCTGGATGGAGCTGCTGGACCTGCAGTTGTGGGACTGAGCAGCCAGAGCTCACACAGTACCCTGGGGATGCAGGGCTGTGCTGCAGCTGTGATGAGCCAGAGTGCTGTGGTGCCTGTTCCCATCCCTGCTCTCAACAGGCCTTCCGTGGCAGCCAGAGCCAGTCTGAGGTTGTGTCTGATGCTGCTGGGTTGTAGCACCTTCATGTGAGGTTCAGATCTGCAGGCTGCAGGCTGTGTCCAGGTGCAGGCTCAATCCACACACCACAGCCCAGGACTTCCTCCTGGCCAAAGAAGCAGGGACTCAGCCTGCTCTGTGGATCCACTCAGTGGAACAGACCCCAAACCACCCTTGGGGCTGCTTTGGTGACAGGCCCCTGCCTGGAGTGCACCCACGACCCAGCAGCCACATTCCTGGGAGATGTGGAACAGAGTTAGGCCTGATCCAGGTGTGTGAGATCCAGCTGGGGATCGAAGCGGGTCTTCCTCGTGAGGCACACACACTGGCCAAGCCTCCCTGGACTGACTTGCTGCTGGTGTAGATTCTCCCAGCTCTTTCCACTCTGCTCCTGCAATCTTTATGCTTGGTCCTGGCTCCCAGGCTGGCTGCTCACAGGACTGTCCAGCTCAGGGGCTGTAGGTGTCATCTGTCAGGTCCTTATAAATGCAAGAGCTGAGAACCTTTTCCCTGCCGGGTGTGAGTGCTGCCCCTGCCCCAGCCTCTGTCTGTACTGGTGGCTTTGAGGCCAGGAGGGACCCTGCTGGCTCCAGCTGAGTCCTGCCACTGGAAGGATCCCACTGGTCACTGGGATGCCCAGCTCTGACCCTTTCCAAAGGAGACAAGGACCCTGAGAATCACTTTTATATCGATCACCTTGGCATCAGGTCTGACTGGAGGCTGCATTTTACTGCCTGCCTTCTCCTCAGGCTGAGCTGCAGCTCCTGCCTGTGGGGTCTGGGCCAGCATGGGGCTGGAGAGGGCAGGCAGGGCTCGTGACAGGTGGCAGGGCTAGTGAAGGGCTGGCAGGGCTAGTGAGGGGCTGGCAGGGCTGGTGGAGGGCAGGCAGGGCTGGTGAAGGGTGGCAGGGCTGGCTGCAGCCCCGGGCTGAGGAGGGCAGGGCCAGCCAGCAGCTGTGTGCCACGCAGGACAGGGACTGCATGACAGGGACTGCATGACAGAGACTGCATGACAGGAACTGCAGGACAGGGACTGCAGGACAGGGACTGCATGACAGGGACTGCAGGACAGGGACTGCAGGACAGGGACTGCAGGACAGGGACTGCCTGGCTGTTGCTGTGTAGGGCCGACACTGGACGGTGTGGGGCAGTGAGGGGTGCCAAGCTCAGCCCAGGACAGTGGGGGCTTTAAGACCTCAGGATCCTGCAGCTGCTCTGCTGCCACTGTTTGAGGGCATGAGCTGGGGGCTGCTCAGTTCTGCCATGGCTGCTGCATTTGCCCACTGGACTCAGGCTCTCTGGACACAGCAGTACAAAGACAGTTCCAGTGTGTCTCTCTGTGCTGGTGCAGCCCCAGCTCTGCCTGCCCAACTGGGACCTGTCCCTCTCCCGGGAACAGCCTCCCTCGGGCATCACAACAGTGCCTGGTCCTGACCAAGCTGCCTTCATCCTCCTTTCTCTGCCTCTCCTCTGCTTTGTGCCTTGGCAAGGCAACAGGACACAGAGCTGCTCTCAAGGTGCTCTGCATTCCAGTTCAGCAGTCAAGGGGAAGGAAGGTGCTTGGGAGGACACCTTCTGAATCTGCTGCCCCACTTTGGAGCATGTCCCACCTCTGCCTGCACAGAGTCCACCGGGACTCCCACAGCCCTCGTTCCCTTAGGACAGAGAGCAGGACAAGTGTTTCGTAAGTGGCACACCTGCAAAGACAAGCAGGTGCCCTTGGGGCCCTGCGAAAGCAGTACGGGTCCTTTGGGTGCTGTTCAGGGTCCTGTGGGGTGCTTCTCTGCAGGAGGATGTGAAGAGCCTGTCCCACAGTGTGAAGCTTAGTGATGGGGGTGACGAGCCCAGAGCAGCTTCTGTGATCAAGGACAGATCTGACAGTGGCCACTGCAGCCACTCGATGGCAGCAGAGTTCCTGGCAGGTGAGACCTGGGGCTCCGAGCACAGACTGTGTGCCATGCCCAACCGGGCGTGAGGGCACCCAGGCCAGGCACAGAGCAGCTCCTCAGAGGTGGTGGGGCCCTGCTGCCCTTCCTGCTGCTCTCCCAGGCGCGGCCTTGGCTCTGTCCATCGTGCTTTGGGTGGTGTGGAAGGAGTGGGAGTAAGAGGATGCCCAGGTCCGGAGACTTTATGGGGACTTAAGGGCTGCAGGATGCGGGTCCTACCTTGTGCCCAGTTGTGCCCACGCGGTGCCATGTGGTGCAGGGATGTGGGATCCAGGCATGTGTCCACCCCTGGAGCTGGGCTCCACTGCTGCCACAACACTGCATTGTCACCAAGTGCTGCACAGTCACCAACCAGCAGCACCCTCTGGCTCTGCTGCTCTCCTGCCATGAACTGAGCGCAGAGGGAAAAGGGAGGGGGCTTCCCTCGCGGAAGGCTTCCCTCGGGGGATCCCCCAGTCCCTGGAGCACTAACAGAGTGGGGAGTGGGGGGAAAGGGAAAGCTCCACTCCCGGGCTCTGGCAGGAGCTGCAGTGCTCCCTCCACTCGGGGCAGGTCAGGGGGAAGACACTCGAGGAGCAAACAGGGTTTCCATCACACAAGTGCCAGCTCTGCCATGCAGCCCAGGACACACAGACATGCAGCACAGGAACACCCTGCTGAGCACTCCAGGGATGCATGGGCCATGCACAGGCTCCAGTGCTGTGGGCACAGCGCTGCTCCCTCGGTGGCTGCAGCATGTCCCTTGTGCTGTCCCACAGGCCCAGCCATGGGCTCAGCCAAGTCCTCGAGAAAGCAAGCTGGAGCCAGGCTGTCCCTCTGGCAGGGCACCCTCTGGGAAAGACCTGGGCTGTATTCCTGCTCAATGGCAGCCCAGTGGGGCTGGCACGAGGCACTCTGGATTGTGGAGTGGCTGGCACTGAACAGGCCACTCACTCTGGATTTTGAATTATTTTCAGGGCTCCTGGGGGTTAAGGAAGCTCTGGTGTGGTCTGACTATAGGTGGGGTTGGGGAGGCTGATCTGGATGATGCATCAGGTTAATGGTGACTGTCCCCTTGGAGCCCCCACACTGCCCGTCCCTTCAGTGCTGTCTGTGGATCCATGGCTCCTGCTCACTCCTGCCTGGGGCACCTCCCATTCCAAGGAGCTTCTCAGCCTCTTTCCTTGTGCTCTCAGCAGCATATGGGGCCCATGGGGACAGGGGTGGGGAGCACAGCCTCCCTCCTTGGGGCCTGTGCTCTAAGGATGGAGCTGTGTTATCCTAGGGACTGATCCGAGACACCCCTACCCTGATGGGACAGGGCTGGACCTGGAGCTGGGTGATCACCAGCTCCAACATCTGGGTATGGGTGTATCCAAGGCCTGGAAACATCACATGGACCTCCAATAGTTGCTAATGAATCCCCAAAATAGCTGGACCCTTCAAATGGGGCAGGAGAGGTGAATAGCCTTGGGGGTTTACCCAGCCTGGAGGCTGGGATATCCTGTTTGTCCCCATCCCACTCTCGTCCTCCCTCATGTCCCTGCACCTCTAGCACCCGCTGGGCATTTCTGCCTGGCAGCAGCCCCCTCTGCACCAGGGCAGGGTCCCTGTGTCCCCCAGGCACTGGGAAAGCAGATCACTGCTGTTCCTCCCCCTGGCACAGGGAGGGAATGGGTTTGCCCTGTTCCCAGGTGTGACAGGGGACATGTGACCTTGCAAAAGGACATTCCCCACACACAGGCTCCAGAGGTGACTTCTCCACTGCCTCTCCTGTGCCAAGGAGGGGTTGGGATATAATGACCCCATCCTCCCGTCAGGTTCCTGAGCCCTGTGCCTGGATCAATGGGGCTGACACCTGTGGACAAGGTGAGCCCAAGCACCTGTGACCTGTCAGCTTGTGGGGGCACCCGGCATTGTGTTTTTGGGACTGGGTGCCTGGGGTCTTGGTTCTGGTGGTGAACGGCTGGTGAACCGAGCACAGGGCCTGTCCCAAGCATGGGGGATGTTGGTCACACCCCAGCGTCCCCCAGTGCCCCTCCAGCCATGCCAGTTGTTGTTGTTGGCTGCTCCCTGCCCGCTCCAAGTCCGGTGGTGCAGGCTGCTGCCGCTGGCCAGTGGTCCCAGGAGGATCAGAGCGGGAGGGAGCTGGGCAAAAGCTCCTCCTCAAACAAGATCCCTACCTGGGCGCTGCCTGCGTCGGTCGGCCCGGGGCTGAGGGGCTGGTCCCAGCTCCGCGGGGCACCCGTGTCCTCCCAGCCGAGCGGTGGGGCTGCCCAGCTGCTGGCCAGGCCCGTGCCACCCAGCTGTGCCCACAGCCCTGCGTCAGGCTGTCAAGAAATGGAGGCTCATTACATGGGGGGGAAGGAGCAGGGCAGCCTTGCACCCCAGAGCCCACGGGCTGTCGGGGCTGCCTGCTGGGCTCTGTGCTGGCAGCCTGAGGGGAACGGGGCCCTTGGAGAGCTTGGCTGCAGCTCTTTTACCTCAAATGCTTAACTGGAATGAGCAGGGGTAAAGAAAAAGAAACCAGGCCAAGATCATTTTCTCTGCTGCTGTTCCTGATGCAGTCAGTTCGGTCCCTTGGAAATTTGATTTGCAGCCACGGCCAGCGAGGTATTGGAAGCTGAGTGCGCTTCAATAATTCATCACTTTTTAAAGCCTCTAAGCCCGCTGGGCACAGTGAGGGAAGCCCCTAGCACCTCTGCATTAAAACGATGCTAGAGATTTACATACACAGAATGGTCCCCTCCTCCCCCCATCCAGGCCTGGCTTATTTGTCTTCATTCCTCTCTCTAGGGCACAACCAGGTTCATGCTGCTCCAGCGCCACTTTTGGAACCTGCCACAGACCTGGAGCTGCAGGTGCCAGGGTTTCAAACCAGCATCAGCCATGCAGGCCATGCAAGCGGGGCTGGCACTGCCCTGCTGCCCCAGCCCTGCCCCACGGGCGAGCAGCGAGGCGGCTGCCGGTCCTACCAGTGCTCCAGGGAAGCTGGGCAGCGCGGGGCTGACCGGGCACGCCGGCACATCCTTGCGATGCGTGGAGATAAGGGTGAGTGTTAGTGCTGCTGACCTTCAGCCCCTGGGCAGTGGCACAGGGGTCTCCATGGGGGCCTAGGAGCTGTGTCCGGTGAGACGTGGCCCTCCAGCGTTCCCGGCTGTGTGGGCACTCAGGGGAAACAGCCACATGGGGCGGCTACATCCCCACCTGCCCAGGAGTGTCCCCCAGTACCTGCAGGGCCTGGGCAGGCAGTGGGGACACGTGGGAGGCCTGCAGGAAATGGGATCACACCTAGCAGAGGAGGTGGGGGTGGCATGTCCCCTTCACGCTGCCACGGTCCAGCACAGGGACTGGGGGTGCTGGGACCGTGCTGAAGCTGCGGGAGATGGACCCCATCAGCACCCGTGTCCCCGCAGGAGGAGTAGGAGTCTGTTCCCAGGGCCCTCCCCAACCCTCTTCTGGCAGTGTGACCTGGGGTGGCAGCTGAACCATCTGGAGACGTTTGATAAGGTCACACAGGTGCCCAGTGGGAGGATGTCCCTGAACTCCCGTGCTCTCCCAGCACGGAGCACCCCATATTCCCCAGCGGCACCCACCTGCAGGTAGTGGTAGGCCAAGTCCTGGTGGCAGGACTTGGATTTGAGCAAGGCTTTGTCGATGGTGGCGGAGGCCTTCTGGCACACCTCCCGGGCGTGGCTCAGCGTCAGCGTGGACCAGGAGCCCCGCTTGATGTAGTTGGAGTCGTTGTTGATGGGGATATTGGTGCAAGGGGTGACCTTGAGGTCGTTATTGCTCTTGGAGGATTTCAGCATGTGCTCACTGATGGTGTTGTAGGCGTGCATGAAGTACTTTGGCTGGCTGTGGTCGGGCTGCCGGCCCAGTGTCATCAGCCCCATGGGGTTGCGGTAGCTGCAGGTGTCGCTGTCCAGGTTGTCGTCGGAGCTCCACCAGCCAGAGATGTTGGACCTGGTCCTGCGCTTGGGCTCGGAGGTCTTCGCTCGGTCCTTGCTCTTGCTCCTCCGGTTTTGCTTGGCGTCATCTGCCCCCTTCTTCCCATTCACGTTGCCCTTGGTGGGGCCCTCCAGAGACTGGGACTTGGCGAAGAGCTTCTGCACGGAGTGCACGAGGTGCCGGATGCGCCCCGGGCTCTCGCTCCGGTGCTTCGCGTCGCTCCGCTGGAACTGGAGGGTGCTGAAGCCGTCCCTGTGAATGGGCAGCTGCTTCTCAAACTGGTCGAGGAGGTTGGCAGGCAGGCGATTGATCTTTGTGGCTTGGGCATGGCTCGGAAAAGGGTTGTCATCTGGGACCTCGAAGTGGGAGTTGTAATGGATGCGGGGGAAAGTGCTGCTGTTGGAGATCTGGTTGTTGAGTGGAAGGAGACAGTCGCCATGGACGGTGTTCTGGGCTGGGAATCGCGGATCCATGGTGAACGAGTCGGTGGGGCTGAGGAGATAAGGGTTCCTGTCCTGGGGGGCATAAAGAGAGTCTTGAGGGGAGTCCAGGTTATCGGAGAGATGGCGGCTTCTGTTGTCTCCTAAGCCCTTCATGGTCCCAGTGCTTCCTAGACCATGGCTCAGGGACGGTGTGGCAGAGCCCTCGCAGACCTCCCTGCAGCTGGAGGAAGAGGACAGATGCTGAGAGCCCACTGGGAACCCCTCTGGCAGCCTCACTGTGGGCACATCCCTTTCCCCCTCTGAAAGCAAATGCCACCATGGTTAAGGGACAAATGAGAGAAGCAGGATGGAAGAGGCAGGAGGGGAGGAGAAGTGGTGTGAGACCAGGGGCTGGAGACAGCAGGGCCCAGCAGAGGAGGGGCAGGATTCATTTTCCCACTGCAGTTGCAGTGCTTGTGTGCCTCAGTGCCCAGCCACAGGCTGCTTAACGATGCTGCTGCTGCTCTGGTGCTGCACGTGGTTATTTAACAGCGTCCCCTCCCCAGCAGTGTGACAGAGGCACTGCCAGCAGGTCCTTGCTCTGTCCCATTTGCTCAAGGGACTGGAGGAAAACCTGCGGTCAAAGCCCAGCAGGTCCTGCTGAGTCCAGGCAGTCTGGAGCCGAGCACCCCAGCTTTGCAGGGTGCCTGGTGTTCCTGAGGTGACAGATCCCAGGGCTGGCACAGCTCCTGCAGCTGTGCTAATGTGACACGATGGCAAACATCTCCTCTCCAGCCAGTGCTGCCTTCCTGGCAGGTTCTGCCCTGGAGCATGGCGTGTCAGTAGCTCTGTAAGAGCTGAGGCGTTTCTGAGCACTCTGAGCCTGAGCTGAGGAGCTCTTGGCTGCTGGTATGATGATTCCTGCTGGGCTGCACCACTCCTGGGGAGCTGTGCCACCTGTGCCACCCTCCCGGCCAGCCCGTCCCCTCTGCCACAGTGAGGGGCTGGGCTGGGTCCCTTCCTTTCAGCAGGTACAGGATCCCTGTGGGGTGGTGGAAAGGCAGCTGGGAGAAAGGGATCCCCTGAGGGATCCTCACTGAACAGCTCCCCAGTGATCTTGCCCCATCCTGCTCGGTTCAGAGGGATCCTCATCTTTACTGTGTTATACAGGGAAAAATGACAAACCTTTTGGATTTGCTTAAAAGAAAAATCAATTAACATTTCTATGGGTTGAGCTGTCAATCAATAAGTTGATTTCCCATACTTAAAACCTACTTTAAATCACAGAGAGTATAAATGAACTCTTATTTTCTGATACCTTTTAGTTTAGTTTCCTAGTTCCTTTTTAGTTTAGTTTGAGTGTCACTTAAAAAAGAGAGAGCAGCTTTTAACACCTGCAGATGGCATGTCCCTGTGAGAAGCAGAGTTGGCAGTCTGTGCTCCCTTTCAGCCGTGAATTGGTCTCCTCTGCTTGAGGAACTTGTCCCCTACACGCGCCGTGGTCACCAAGGTGGTGTGGGAGTGGAGTCAGTGACAACTGCAGCGTGGCAGGAATCAACAGGCTTGTCTTCCTCACTCAAGGAAAAATGTATTAACAATAAAAAGCATACAGAACTTTAAACAATTGTTTGGAAGCACCAAAAGAAAAAAAAAAAAAAAGGTAGAATTTATTCCATGGCTTGATGGGCTTTGCAGTGTTCATTTAACTCTGTCACTCCCACTGGGTTGGCAGAGCCAAGCTGGGCTTTCTACAGTTGACCCAGTGAGCACAGCCTGGGTTTCCACCCTGGTCCAGTGGAGATCCCACTCCCCCTCCCCTGACCCCTGCTCCCGAGGGTCCTGCCCACGCTGGCCTCGGCCCTCCTGCCCCAAGGCACTCCCCATTGCCCCCCACACTTGTGGCAACTGCCCAGCACTGCTCCCTGGCCATCCCTGGCCCCCCACCAGGCTTGTCCGATGCTGACCCGAGCCCTGCAGAGGCTGCAGGGCCCCATAGAGCGGCTCCTTCTCTCCTGCTGCTGAGCTGCTCCAGCTGCCTTCACCTCCAAGCTGTGCCGTGCCCTGTGGTCTGGGCTTTGCTCCTCTGGGAGCGAAGATTTGCCCCTCTCCACCCCACAGACAGTGCCCAGGCATTTTGGGGATGGGGACATGGCCTGAGCTGGGAAATGTTGATACCAAACCAGAACTTTCTGCCCAAACACCAAATGCAGCCTTAGCCTCGACTGGGGCCCAGCTGCTTCTGGTCCCTGTGGGTGCGATCCTAATTCCTGCTGTGCTCTCCAGCAGCAGCAGCCCCCTGGAGTCCCCTGCCTGTGGGACCCATTGGGCTGGTGGATCTGGGGTGATGCTGCCTGGGAGGTGCCAGCAGAGAGGCTCAGGATGTGCCAGCTGGCACCCACAGTGCTCACAGGGCAGTGACAGAGAACCCCAGGTGATGTTCCCAGAGGAACCCTCTGGGCAGAAGGGAAGGATGGCTCCAGGATGGATAGGACAGGCTCCAGGCTGAGCTATTGATCTGAATTCCAGACAGCTTTGGATGGCCAAGCTCCACCTGCACACTTTGGAGGGGAAGCCCTGCAGGAGACAGAAGCTCAAACCCTCCCTGAACACCACCCTGAAGTGCCCAGGCTCAGCTCTGCCTGCCATTGCCACTTTCCCTCTCTTCCTTCCTTCTTCCAGCTTTGCAATCCCAGTTAAATCCTGCCCTCTGGCTCCCACAGACACAGTGCTTCTCCCATCACAGGAACCAGGCTCCCTAAGGAGACATCACACCCTGATTTGATTATAAAGGGATGGCTCTGGATATTGATAGTAAATACATCTTTGCCTTCTGAGAGCAGTTGATATTTGAAGGAGGAATCTCCTTCTAAGGCAGTCCATGACTGCCTTGTGCTCCCTGGGCTCCAGATAAGCTCAAACTGTCTTAGGAATCAAAAAAACTAGGGAAATGAAATGAAATTAAGAAATGTAAATCAATGCCATGCAGTGAAGGTCTAGAGTGCACAGGAGGAGAAGGGCCAGGGTCAGGCTGGCTCCAGGTGCAGGCAGAGGGGCAGGGAGGAAACATGGAGGGGCTGGGGGATGAGTGGGAAAGGAGAGAAGGTTTTGGAGGGGCAGGAGCAGAAAGGATGGGAAAGTGGGAGCAGGAGAGGGCAGAGAGCTCCCTCTCTCCCCGACTGGTTTCCTCCTGCCAAGGATGGGCACTCACTTCTGCATGGCAGAGTTCACTGCTCCCTTCTCCTGTGGGGCTGCCATAGGTCCTGATCATCCTGCCTGTCCTGCCTGCTCCAGGATCCCTTCCCTTGCCAGCCAGGGAGGTGTGAGATACATCCCTGCTGCTGGGCAAGTGCCCACCATGCTGTCTTTGCTGCCTCCTCTGTCATCTGGTTTCCCTCTAGGACGGATTAAACTATTTTCTTACATTTCAATTACTCTCTGCAATCCTTGGCACTTTGTTGAGACATGGGGTCAGGGAAGGGAAAAGTCCAGCAAGATCTTCCCCACCATCTTTTAGATTTGGAAGGATGAAAAAAGCTTGAAACTAAATCTCCCAAATCCTGCGGCTCACAGGCTGGGCAAGGGCTGTCTCTTGGGACAGCTGCCCAGTGTCGGTGCTGTGTCACCCTGCCCTGAGCCTGGCACCCCGGCCTGGGGGTCAGCCCCACAGCACAGAGAGGGCACCAGGGCCATTGCAGAAGAAGACCT
Organism: Nicator chloris; assembly: GCA_013400495.1. Taxonomy (NCBI): domain Eukaryota; kingdom Metazoa; phylum Chordata; class Aves; order Passeriformes; family Pycnonotidae; genus Nicator; species Nicator chloris. The sequence goes on along the minus strand of WAAE01016445.1, from coordinate 58,044 downwards.
GTCTAACAGAGGGTCACAGCAGGGGCTTCCAGGGCCAGGACAGGACCCTGAGCCCACAGAAAGGGACTGGTTTCACCACATTACCTCTGTTCCCCTCAGTCTGTTTTCTCAGGGCTGCCCTTGCTCTTCCCAGTGGCTTTGCTGATGCTCAGAGGGGATGAACTGACCTGACCTGAGCTGATTTATGGCCCTTTTGTGTGTACCAGAGCCCAGTCAGAGGCAGCTTCTTGGGCCTGGTTCACAGCCTGCAGGTTTGGATGCGCTGCACACAACCCAGCTGCAGCAGCACCTCTGGCAGCTCCAGACACCGGGCAGGGCTTGGAATCACAGAACAGAACTCCTGAGTGGTTTGGGTGGGAGGGACCTTAAAGCCTATCCAGTTCCACCCCCTGCCATGGGCAGGGACACTCCTCACTAGACCTGGAAGGTTGCTCCAAGCCCCAACCAACCTGGCCTTGGACACTTCCAGGGATGGGTCTCCAGCCGTGTCAGGGAGCGCTGGCTGTGATCAGCTCCTGTGCTGGGGCTCTGCACCAACGTGGGAATTGGGCAAACTGATGCCACTGCCCACCATGCCCCCTCCTCTTTAACTTCTGGGGTGGACAAGGGTTTCAGGAGATGCTGCCCTATTTCTATTGTCTTAAATGTTGCAAATCCACCTTAGACTAGCTTATCCAGAGGGCGCAGAGAAGGCAGAGAACAGGACAGACTCCCTACCCTCTCTCAGCAAGTAGGGGACAGGAGAAGCCTCACAGCCTCAAGCCACTGTTCTCTGCTCCCATCTGTTCCAGGATCTCTCTTTGCAGCTGGCTGGCATTTGCCAGCCCATTCCATGGCAGAGGCCCTGGGCAGGGCTCAGTCCTTCTCACCAGGCGTGGCAGGTCCCAGGGAGCTCTGAAAGCACCCCACACGCATCCAGATTTCTGCTCCTTGTATGTGCACATTGGAACTGTAACCAGAAGTGTTGCACAGGCATGTGGATGTGGCGCTTGGGGACATGGTTTAGCGGTGAATGTGGCAGTGCTGGGTCAATGGTTGGACTCCATGAAGGTCCTTTCCAGCCTCACTGGTTCCATGGGGGCACATTCAGCTCCATGTGGCTGAGAGGGGTCTGTGTGACACGGTGCTGTGTGTGTGACACGCGGTGGATGCCCAGGTGTACGGGCTGTGGGAGGGTGCACCTGTGACTGGGGTGCCCTGGGTGGTACAAGGCTCCTGCAGGACCGGGGAGTGCTGGGCTGGGAGCTCTTTCACCCTCCACGGGCAGCTCTGTGCTGCCTCCCTCCTGCTTTTTCCCCTGCCCTTGGCACACACGTGCTGTGCAAGGACTCCCTGTCCCCTCCCTGGCCACCCAGCCCTGCTGATGCAAGGCTCGGCTGCCTTGACCCAGAAAAGGGCACTTGAAGAGCTCTCCAAGTGGTGCTGAAGCCCTGGCACAGGGTGCCCAGAGAAGCTGTGGCTGCTCCTGGATCCCAGGCCAGGTTGGACAGGGCTTGGAGCAATCCGGGATAGTGGAAACTGTCCCTGCCCATGGCAGGGGGTGGGAGTGGATGGGCTTCAAGGTCCTTTCCAACCCAAACCACTCCAGAATTCTCTGGTTCCCTGATTCCATGTACTACTGAGGCAGGGCTGGCCAGAAAGGGCCAGGAGCCACTTGGTGATGCTCAGGAGAGGCTGGCAGCACACCAAGAGGAGCAGCAGCCTGTAAAATGGGACACATCCTCCAGAAGGAAGCCACCCCTGGACTGGTGGGGCTGAGGGCACCCTTCAGGGTCAGTTGGTCTTGCCCTCTGCCCATCAGCTCATCCAGGGCTCCACACTCCTCAGGCTCCCACGCAAACCCCAGCCCAGCCATCCAGGCTGGCTGCAAAAACAGAGGTGGCTTTTATATCTGGAACCAGCAGCATGATAATAATGGGCTGGAATCAGGAGTGATGATTTGCAACCTGCAGGGGGAAAATGCCTCCCTTCTCCCTGCTGCAAGGAGCTGAAAGGATCTGTGTGCTGTAGTGCAGGTGACGTGGGCCTGCCCACACGCTCAGAGTCAAACGTTCCCTGAATTAGCAGGAGCTCTGGATGTGGCTGGGCACGGGGGGCTGCTGGCTGCCAGAGCCCTGCATTAATGATGATTCAGAGTTCACAATCTGATCGTGGCTGATAAAAATAGCTGGCTCCTGCTTGGAACGATTCATTACACAACAGACCCTCCTCCCGCCACGCTGCTCCCGGGATGCTCCCACTGTGGCTCGGCAGCTCCGTCCTGGGGCAGAGCCCATCCCCAGGGATGAGCAGAAGAAAGCACTGCCCACCCTGGGGTGAAGGCAGGGGCTCCTGAGGAGCCACCTGTGGAGTTAATGCCACCCACCATGACAGTGTCACCAGGAGAACCAAGCATTTGCTGCACAGCAATGGAGGGGACAGTGGCTTCCAGCAAGCCAAGTGTGTCACCTCTTTGGGATCCCTCCTTAGGAGACAAGGAATCCTCTAGAGAGCCGGTCTGCCCATTGCCTAAGGGTGTCTCAGGGGCTCACCCAGCCCATCCTCACAGCCCTGCCAGGCAACCATCGGCAGGTGAAACACACCCAGGGCCAGCCTGAGCTCGGCAGAGTCTCAGCTGCATCCCCGGGGAAGGATTTCCCCACATCCCTCCTCATGTGGGAGTAAATGGTGATGCCCTTAGAATATGGGATCTACACACAGCTCCTGAGGCCCCATGACACCTGACCACCAGTGGTCTCCTGCTTGTTCTTCAGGCCAAGGTTGTCTCTGTCCACTGGTGCCCACTGGGGTGCTGAGAGGGACGGGATGTGACTGGCACCATCCCAAAATGACAAGGAGTAATTTATCTTATCTTAAGAGCTCTAAATACTACCTTTTTATTTATTTATTTTTATTTTCTTTTTTTTTTTTTTAAATCCACCAGGAAAACCAAATGCTGTGAAAGTCAAAGGCTGTGATATGACAAAGATTTTTGACTTCAGGTGTTGTCTAAGCTGGAGGAGCAGATGAACTCCTGAGAGAGACAGAGAATTTATTTCCATGAAGATGTCACTGGTAATATAATCAACTCTCCAGGGAGCAAAACCCCAGAAATTCTGCAACCTATTTGTCTGTCCCTAAATAGAAGTTTCTCAAAGTTTTCCATGAGATGGGATTTGCTCTGAATCAGGAAATGCAAAGCATGAAGTAGGTCAAATGAGACAAATGAGACAGATAAGAAAGGAAATTTTCAGGAAGAGAGCAGGACAGCTGATGAGGTGGCTGGAGTGGAAGGACCAGGGCAGGGAGCTGCACTGTTGTCTTTGAAACCCACCTGCAGCCTCTGCTGCCTTGCAGAGCACTGAGGGCACAGGCTGGTGACCACATGGGGCATGTTCCAGCTTGGCTGGCAAAGCAGCTAATGAGAACATTCTGGCCCAAAGCTGACCTGTTCTGGCCAGTGCTGTTCAAGGGCTCTGGAGGGGGTGAGGGAGTGCCTGCACAGCCCCCATGTGTGGGATGCAAAGCCCTGGATGCAAAGCCCTGAACACAGCTGCCCTTGACTGGCCTGTCCTGACTCCCAGGGGTGGAGGTGTCCACCCCTGCACTGAGAACTTGTGACCCAGACAGCAGCAGAGACTCTGCTTGGCCTCCTGTGCTGCCACCCTGCCCAAACCCCATCTGAGTCCTCCTGCCTCTCTGTGCTGCCAGAGCCATCAGCAGCCCCAGGACCACAGCCCCAGTGTCCCTCCCAGGGGACAAAGAGCATGCTGAGGAGGAGGAACTTCAGCCTGGCGAGGAGGAGACTGAGGTCAAACTTCATTAGAGTCTTCACTAGGGGAAGGTGCTGAGCCCTGCTCTCTGTGACCAGTGACAGTAGGGAATGGCTGGAGCTGTGCCAGGGCAGGCTCAGGCTGGAGATCAGGGAAAGGTTCCTCATCCAGAGGGTGCTGGCACTGCCCAGGCTCCCCAGGGAATGGGCACGGCCCCGAGGCTGCCAGAGCTCCAGGAACCTTTGGCCAGCGCTGCCAGGCACAGGCTGGGTCTGTAGGGGTGTCTGTGCAGGGCCAGAGTTGGATCAGTGGTCCCAGGGGGTCCCTTCCAACTCAGCACATTTCGTGATTCTCTGTCTCCTTGCCCTTGATGTTTGTGGCTGAGTAGTTACAGGATGCTCCAAAGGGCCGTGGCTGCCACTGCTGCACCACCAGCTGAGCAAGGACGTTTCTTTGCTCCAGGGCAGATGTTCCTTTGGCCTAAATGTCCACGTGGAGCCAGGCAGGGCCTGCCTGCTTTCGGGATGCAGGGTGTAGATGCTCTTGGCACTGGCTTTGCTCAGTGCCTCAAACAAAGCAGCTCCTGTTGCCTGAGGGTCCCGGGGCAAAGAGGAGCAGGTGGGAAAAGCCAGCAGCTCCCTGTGCCATCCCTCTGGAGCCCAGGCCGGGCCCGTGCGCGGCTCCCGCGTGCTCAGAGCCTGGGAACACTTCCTTTGTCTCAAAGTGGGTCAGGCGGAGGCGTGACGTTACTATAGCAATGGGCAGCAGATTTCATAACTTTCTTTTGCAAGGGGCGTGTTGCAGGATTCGCCAGGAGACGGGGGGAGGGTTGTCATTGAATCACCCTCCCAGCCTCCCTTCCCCAGCCTGCTCCTGCAGGAGCCCCACTGCCCCTCGTCCCCAAGCACAGAGCCAGGTCTGTTCCCTGCAGAGCCCTCAGCAGTCCCAAAGCCACCCCTGGGCCATCCCCTACCTCTCACAGCTTGCTGGGCTCACAGGCTAGGCCAGACTCAGCATCCTGTGCACCGTGGGTCCCTCTGGGCTCCAGGGCTGTCCCTCATGAAGACCTGCGGGGCAGAGAGAAAAGGGGACATGTCCTCATAGGGATCAGAGAGGTGTCTTCCTGACCGACATCCCAGGCCACAACCCTGATGCTGCAAACACTTGACAGCTCTGCCTGACACCCAGGTTGTGTCCAGCAAAGGGCAAAGGGCAGAGAGTGAGGCAGGGGCAGTGCCCACAGGACAGGGAAAGATGTTAGAGTGGGTCCCGTGTCCCTCTGGGTGTCACATGGACTGAGAGGATGAGCTGGAGATCAGCCAGGTGGGGAGGACAACATCCAAAATGCTCCTTGCTGGGCAGAGCCCCTTTGTGGGGAAGTGCTCTTCGTCCTTCCTTCCTTCCCTTTCTTCTTTATCATGGACTAACCCCCCTGCAGCCTGTGGCCATGCCAGGAGCCACTGACCTGGGCAGGGGGGACCCTGTCACCCTCTGTGCCTCACCCTCTGGGCCGTCCCCTTTGAGCAGAGCCTGGGGAGGCACGAAGGACAATCCTGGGGACAACCCCCCCGCCCAGGGTGGCAGATGGCACCTCTGGGCTTCCCCTTGCTGTGTCCCAGCACTGCACCTGCCAGAACCTGCTCTGACTCTCACCTCCAGCGCTGCTCACGGCATCTCCCACTAAACCTCTGGCAGCTGGTCACTGGGTGCTACTGTGCTGCAGCTAAACCTGGTGGTTCCTCCTTCCCTGCCACACAATCATGCTGCAAACCATGGGAAAAATACTCCCTCTGTGAAAAGCCAGGTAAATAAACACGGGGGAAAAACCCCAACGTTTCTTAGTGTCCCCAAAATCCTACTGACCCCACAGAGAACACAGCCTGAGTTATCTAATCAGCAGTGTTGGGTTTTGCATTAATGAACACCCCAGGCTGGTTTGAGTGCACACACAGTCTGTCTGTCCTGCACTGGGAGCTGCTGGGGCAAACTGGGCAACTCCTGCTGCAGGGAAGCAAGGGATGGGAATGGCATGGGAACCAAAAGGGGAGTCAGCCTTCCTAGGACAGCTTTTTCATTCCTAGTTGAATGGAGGAGGCCATCTGTGTTTGAGGAGGTCTATGAGAGCTCAAAGAGGGGTGAAAATAGGTGAACCCCAGTTTCTTGGCTCAGATGGAAGGCTGGGACGAGGATACAAACTTTGGCAATTTTTCTAGGAAAGCCAGATCCAGGTGCTGGGCTTGACTCTCACCCTGGTGATGCAGAAGATGACCAAAGTGGTGCCCAGAGATGAGGCACCAGCTCTTTGTCCCCAGAATGGAGAGATGGGCACTGCAGTGCCCCTGAGACTCTGCTGTGCCACCTGCCACTACCCAGCCAGAGGGGCTTTTTCCTGCCTGGGGGTTACATCCTGGGGGCCTGGTTATGGCAGAGGCACCGTGCTCTCAGACATGCCCAGCAGCCCTCCTAGGGCTGTCCCAAGGAAGCAAGGACTAGAGAGATGGAGAGGCACAGTGCAGGCAGAGAATGAGAGGACTGTGTTCACTCCAAGGCCCTCATGGGGATATCCCAACAGACAGAAGAATGGAAAGCCTGGGAAGATCAGCAGACTGGCCTCCTAAAGTGGGTACAAACCCTCATCACCTTCCCACTAGCTCCGTGCCCCAGCTCTGCAGAAGGAATTGCTAAAGCAAAGGGACATGTCCTGGGACAGCCAGGCAAGGCATTCACATCTGTCCCTACAGCTCACCTGTCTTCTACACCAAAACACCCCTTTCTTGAGTTTCTTGCTGCTGCTGGGTTGTGACCTCAGAACCCGAGGCTGAGACAGAGCTGAAGGGCATGTGGCTTCACCCAGCCCGAGAGGCCTCTCTTGTGGCCCAAAGGACACCTCCCCACCCCAAATCCAGACAGTCCTGGGCTCAGGGGTGTCCCTGAGGTGGCAAGTCACTGCACGGTGTGACTGTGCCAGGATGAGCTGTGGCAGGGCCATGTGTCACTGACTGCAGTGCACAGTCACTGCGCTGGCACTGCCCGGCCCTCTCGCAGCTCTCTCCATGAGAAAGGGAATTCCAGTACTGTAAGCTGTGTTAGCTTCGAGCCCATGACCCAGCCAGCAGAGCCACCAGCACAGCCAGGATCCACACCAGTGCTGCATCCAGTGTCAGCACCCACCTGTCTCTGTTACCCACTGTCGCTGTCCTGCTCTAATGCCACCAGGCTGGGATGGGGGACAGCACCACTGGAGCCACTGATGGCCACCATGGAAGTCACCAGCATCTTCTAGGAATGCCCCCAGCAACCTCCTGGCTGCACAGATACCACCACAAGCAGCCAGCATCCTGCAGCAGCAGCGGTAGCTATTGGGATGGAAGTGCCTGTCCAGTGCTGACATCACCTGTCACCTGCGTGCATGTCACCAGCACACTCAGGGTGCCTCAGGCCCCCAGGAACAGCCCAGTCCTGGCACCCCCTGGCACACCCAATGGGTGGGAGAAGCAGTGTCTGGGTGCCAGGCCTCCCCTCACCCAGCAGGTTCCTCTAACTAAACAAGGTCATTGCAAAAAGATCTGGAGTAAGAAGCATTTTGGTGTGGAACACTGTTTTTCCCTTTGCATGCTGCTCCTGCACAGAGAAAATGGCATCATAACTGCTTTTACTTAACATCAGCATTTATGCCCAAGGAAATGCAAACGAACAATTGTGCCACCAGCACAATCACCTGATGTTACCCACCAGTCAGACACCTTCATTGTCTCTCTCTTCCTCCCTCCATCCAGACACCTCCATTGTCCCTCTCTTCCTCCCTCCATCCAGACACCTCCATTGTCCCTCTCATCCTGTCTCCATTGTCCCCCTCTTGCTGCCATTCCCAGGGGCAGGGTGCCCACGGCTGCGGTGTCGGGGGTGGGATGGAAGTTGAAGCATGGAAGGACAGGAGAGGTGCTGTAAGCTCAGGGAAGGGGACTACAGACCAGTGGAAGGGTGGGGAGCAGGGGCCAAGCTGGGGCCCTGATTTTCCAGGCAATGAGGGCACAGGATGCCACAGGAAGCAGCCTGGTCCATCCAGGACCCGTCTCTGCTCAGGGTTGTCTTGCTGATGAACTGATGCCACTTCAAGACAATTTTGGTGAATGGGGTCTCAGGTGCTCTGAAGCCAAACCTCACTAGAGAATAAGCTGGTGATTATAGTCCTCTTGGTCTAAGGGAGGAGGCCACAGCCTGCCTTGCTGCAGCCTGGGTGGTTCTGTGTGGCTGGAGAAGGCTTTGGAGGGGCGGATCTGGTGCTTCTGATCCCACCTCAGAGGTGGCTGCAGGTCGGTGATGAAATATGAGGCATCAGTGTCTGCTGGGGGAAGGCTCCTGAGGAAGGTGATGACGTTTCAGCTGAGTGAGCAGATGAGGAAGGCAGACTGGTTCTTCCCATTCTGCCACTCCAGGGCCACACTGGTGTGGTCACAGCTGGAGCAGAGCAAGGCCAGCAGAGCTGGGGAGGTGCAGGTGGTGCTGGGATCTAATTCTAGGGAAAATCCTGTGGAATGTTACAGGCTCAAACAGCAGCATTTTGGGCTGGTCTCTGTGAGAAGAGAGGTCCCTCCCAGGCTGGGCTGTCACATCCTGCTCCTTCCTGCTTAGCCTCCAGAACTGCAAGAGCCTCAGCAAACCACCCACAGCTGCTTTTGGTAAACCTGAGAGGAGATGAAGCCCTCATTCCAGAGAACAAGCACAGTGACCTTGCAGCCAGCCCAGTGCTGGATCCAGAGCTCTGCAAAAAGGCTGTGAGTGCCTGTGAGATCCCACGAGCAGAGCAGCAGTTGCAGGCATGGGGGGATGAGCAGGTCTGGCACAGGGGCAGAGAGGAAAGGGCAAGGAGCAGAGCACAGCCCCACAGGCAGGTGCCCAGCGATGGCAAGGGCTGCTGAACACAGGGCTCCTTCCTCCTGCTGTCACCCCTCCTGCTCTTGTCCCCTCCTGCTCTTGTCCCCTCCTGCTGTCACCCCTCCTGCTCTTGTCCCCTCCTGCTCTCGTCCCCAGACTGAACCCCTTCTAACGCTTGGGTTTACAGACTGTAAGGTCAGGTGTAGGCATTGCCAACCCTTCTGAAACAGACTGGAACACCATTGTGTGCAAGTCCAGCAAGAGAACGAATGAAAATAAATATCTGTGTGCTCTTGTACCTCTAATCTCTGCACCCTTTCTCTGGATAAAACAAATGCATTGAGCTCATTTGTGCATCCCAGAAAGAATCTCCTGTTCCATGGAGGATGTTTGGGGGCTGAGCTGGGAGCAGCACCTCCAGGGAAGGACGAGAAGCTGCCTGGAGAGAGGGGAGAGCACAGGTGAGATATGGCTGAGCATAAGGGAGGAGATATGTAGACAGGATTAAGATCCTTCTGACGAGGCATGGAAAGAAAAGGATGTGTGTGAAAACACCAGGGAGAACCACTGAGCAAAGGTGGGAAGAGTGGGAAGTCCTGCTGAGCTGTGAGGAAGGTGCCCCCCTCCCCAAGCCCAGAAGGCTCCCACACAGACGCATTGTCAGCAGGGTCCTGTTGGGGCATGGGAGCAGGGAAATGAGGTTACAGCACATGGAATGGGCTGCTCCTCTCCCTGCTCTCCCAACAGGAGGGTGTCCTGAACACAAGGACAACACACACTGATCCTGCCGAAGATGGAAGTTGAAATCAGCACAAAGATGAGGCAAAAGATCCACCCTCACGACTCCCAGAGGTCAAACCCCACATCACTGTCAGCTGAGGGGAAACTTGGGGACAGAGTGGGGACCTGACAGGGGCACTCCTTTAACTCTGTACACAGGGGGACCTGCCAGACCTTGGAGGCAGCTCCTAAAGGAGAAAGACTTTGGAGAAAATGACTTTGAGTGCCTGAAATCTGTTTCATTTGAAAGAAACCTCACCCTCCCTTCTGCTAAGATCTTATATTAAATTTGTTGCCACCAGTTTACTAAATAAACACAGAGAGAACCTCTGCTCTACTCAACTGGTTCAGGTTAGATATTAGATAAAATTGTTTCATTGAAAGAGTGGTCAAGGATGGGAATGAGTTGCCCAGGGAGGTGGTGTGGTGTTGGGAAAGCTGAAAGTTTGATAGGAGAGTTTCACAGGTGTTTATGTTTGCCAGAAAGCTCTCTGAATGTGGAACCTGAAAGTGAAATAGAGATGGAAGCAAGTTTTGATATAGAAGGATAAAAGATGTCTAAATTAAAAATTGCTGAGCCAGTTGTTACTGGACAACTAGGAAAGCAAAGGTTAAGTCAAGCTGGAAGGAGGTTTTATGGCTAGAGCAAAGGATATGTTGACCACAAACAAAGCAGATGTTTTTAGCAAGCAGAAAAAGGTCCTAGGAAAAGCAGAAGATACCACAGGCAAACAAAGTTGCCACGTAGCAAGTAGAAAAAAGGTCTAAGAATTTTCCACTGCAAGAAAACAGAAAAACAACTTTAAGCTTAAACTGTAACATCCTGTCTCGATGTGGTTGGATAGAAATGACCATAATATGGTTATGATAGGCTATAGATAATGGTAAAGGTATTGTGTATGATGCTGATTGGTTATTATGTATTAAGATGCTCAGCAAAGAAAAATATGTAATGCACTGTAACCAGAACCAAAGTGGCTTCAGGTTTGCCTACAAGCTGTAGCTGGCAGCTTTAGGCTTGGCTCTGTTACCCACGACCCAAGACTGCTGTAACATCTTCTGTACAATGAACAGCATTTTGGAGAGCTGCCTGGAGTCCCACATCTCTCATTTAGGCTTTTACAGTGTGGAAGTGTTCAAGAGCCACCTGAATGTGGCACGTAGGGACGTGGTTTAGGGGTGACTGTGGTGGGACTAGGTCGATGGTTGGACCTGGTCTCTTGGTTGGAAGGTCTCTTCCTATCTTGAGGATTCTGTGAGACAGGAGCATGGCCTGGCCAGCAGCCCTGGAGGGCAGGGGAGTGCACGGTGGGTGGGGGTTACCTGTTCTGTTCTCAGCAGCAGCAGCAAACAGCCCTGGGATTCCCGGTGTAGGAATGGGGGAAGGAGCTGGATGGAGCAGAGCTGAGCCTCCCCCTCCAGGCAGTGGGAGAACTGTGTCCCCAGCAGGGAGGACAGATGCTCCTGCTGAGGGACCCCAGCGGGGTGGCACAACCCCTCCTCAGGGCCCACCCCGGGGTGTTTGTAAAGCTGGGCAGCCTGGAGTTGTGAGCAGGGATTCTGCCCTGGTGCCACTCCCCATGGACAGGAGCTCCCAGTGAGAGGGCAGGGCACACCTGAGGCTCTGCTGGGGCAGGGCTGGCAGGGACTGCTGGGAGCTGTCAGATGCTGCCTGTGGTGGAAGACTTCGCTCTGAGGGCATGGGGGTGTGGGACAGACCCAACACCTGAAATGGTGAGGGAGAAGAACAAGCAGGAGGGACTGGGAGCCTTCACCTGCATGACATTGTGATGTGGAGAATAAAACTGGTCCGTACGAGGGACCTGGAGAGAAGAAATTCTCTAAGTGCCTTCCCACCGATGCCAGGGAGCCTGGATAACGCTCTGCTCACATATGGACAAGGATTTGACCTAGTTGTGCTCCTGAAATCTGACTGGGAGCGTCACATAATTGGAGTGTTAAAACCAGCAAATGTTAAACTCAGCAGCTTCAGGGAGGAATGAGGGTGCAAAGGGACATCAGATGTCACGGCAGGCAAGGTCAGCAGTTTGAGTCATACCCATCTGCAAAGCTCTCAGATCTGTTCCAGCAGAGGCAGGAGAAGGTGCAAGAATGGGCCTTCCCCAGCCTGGCAGCTGCTCTGCCAGCAGCTCTGTGATCCTCAGGGAAAACACCTTCCCTTGCTATGGGAGAGACTTGTGCAGAGCACTGCATCCCAGTGTGAGCCCAGGATGGATGTGCAGGACACGGTGGCTCAACAGCTGGACACATCTGTACAGAATCATGGCTCAAGTGAGACCCTGCCTCAGTCAGGGAAGGCAGGAGGAGCAGGGCCTGCGTGTGGCACCCACAGTGCCTTACTAGCAAAGAGAGTCACTTTATGGCAGCTCAGTGTCTGGGAGGATGTTCACAGAATCAGGGAGTCATTAAAATTGGGATCATCAAGTCCAACCCTTAACCCAGCACTGCCAGGTCCACCACTAACCCCTGTCCCCAGGTGCCACATCCACGTGTTTTTTGAACACTCCCAGGGATGGCGACTTCCCCAGTGCCCTGGGCAGCCTGTGCCAGTGCCTGAGCACCCTTGCTGTGAAGAAATTTCCTCTAATATCCAGTTTGAGAGACTGTGGAAAAGAATGGAGGCACATTGACCCAAAGCCAAAGAAAGGCTTATTTCCAGTCCCACAGCTGTACCTACACCCACCCATGGACTGTCCCTGGCTCTGCGGGCTCTTACTGCAGCAAAGCCAGGGCACACAGGGCTGGGACAGCCAGCTTGAGCTGGGATGTGGCTGCAGAGTGGAGAGAAGGCCAGAGGTGCTGGCCCAGAGCCACCTCCTATGCTGCCCAGCCTGCCCTCAGCCTGCAGCCTGGCACAGTGTGTCCCCACCAGGGAACCCTGGATCCTGCTCCTGCCTGGGGTCAGGAGGGGGACAGGCTGCAAAGTGTCCTGAGCATGCTGGGAACCGACCTGCACTCCTGTGGCAGGAACACCTGAAGGATCTGTCCTCGCTCCCTGCCCTTGACACCGCCTGTCTGCTGACAAGGGACAAAGGGCAGCATCTCTCATTGAGGCTGGGCACAACCTGACATGGCCCCACCAAATTCAGCAAAAAATCCCTAAACCAGGTCAGCCACACCACCACAGGTGTCAGAAAGCCCCACATTCATGTTGTTCTGCTGAGAAGCCCTTAACCTTGTTCCTTCTCTGGCTCTGGCAGGGCAGGGACAAAGAAGCTCCTGGTGTAACACCTGGGAGGACCTGCACCACCCACTGGGTGCCACGGAGCTGGAAACAGCTGGACATCCCTGGAGCAGGTCCCTGCTCTGTGCTGCTGGCCCGAGCCCCACACCAGCTGCATCCTGGACACAAGGGATAGAGCCCGTGGAGAAGCTGTCTGTGGCAGAGCCAGGGTAGGGCCACCCCCGCTGGGCTGGGCTGTGCTTTGGGGCTGGGCTGTGCTCTGNGGGGCGGGGCTCGGGGGCGGGGCTGTGCTCTGGGGCTGGGCTGTGGTCGGGGGCTGGGCTGTGCTCTGGGGCTGGGCTCTGCTCTGGGGCTGGGCCGTGCTCTGGGGCTGGGCTGAGCCGTGCTCTGGGGCTGAGCTGTGCTTTGGGTCTGGGCTGTGTGTGCTCTGGGGCTGGGCTGTGGTCGGGGGCTGGGCCGTGCTCTGGGGCTGAGCCGTGCTCAGGGGCTGGGCCGTGCTCTGGGGCTGAGCCGTGCTCAGGGGCTGGGCCGTGCTCTGGGGCTGAGCCGTGCTCAGGGGCTGGGCCGTGCTCTGGGGCTGAGCCGTGCTCAGGGGCTGGGCCGTGCTCTGGGGCTGAGCCGTGCTCAGGGGCTGGGCCGTGCTCTGGGGCTGAGCCGTGCTCAGGGGCTGGGCCGTGCTCTGGGGCTGAGCCGTGCTCAGGGGCTGGGCCGTGCTCTGGGGCTGAGCCGTGCTCAGGGGCTGGGCCGTGCTCTGGGGCTGAGCCGTGCTCAGGGGCTGGGCCGTGCTCTGGGGCTGAGCCGTGCTCAGGGGCTGGGCCGTGCTCTGGGGCTGAGCCGTGCTCAGGGGCTGGGCCGTGCTCTGGGGCTGAGCCGTGCTCAGGGGCTGGGCCGTGCTCTGGGGCTGGGCCGTGCGTGCTCTGGGGCTGGGTCACTCAGCTCTGGCTGCTGTCACAGCGATGTCACTGCCTGCCGTGCATCAATTCAAGGCAGCTCCGCGGGAGGCACGGGGCTGGTGGCCACAGGGTAGTGCTGGTGGCCACAGGGTAGTGCTGGTGGCTGCGGAGCTGTGCCGGAGGAGGGGACACGCCGTGCCGGAGGAGGGGACACGCCGTGCCCATCGGGGCTGCCCCAGCTCCGTCACCGCGGAGCTGCCGCGTCCCCTCGGCAGCGCGGAGGATGCTGAGAGCAAGGAGAGCTCTGCAGGTGCTGCCTTTAACGATTACGATGAGTAATTCCCTTTCAGTCCTTTAATCAGTCACTTTTAATTAGCGTGCCAGTTGTTTTCTCCTTAGAAAACAGCTCTTTCAATAAGGGTTTTCGCTGCATCTGCTGGGTTGGGAAAACACTGCTCCCTGATGGGGCTGTGTGCTCATTCTTTGGAAGGAGCTTCCTCCTGTGGGAGGCTGTGGGACTGGGCTCACGTGCAGAGCATGGCACAGGTCCTGCTCGTCCTTAGGAAGCCCCTTGCTGCTGAGATGGAGGCATTTCTGGAGGTGCCCTGTGCTGGTGGCATCCTGGACATTGCTTTTTCCAGAGGCCCTCTTGCAGGCAAGGACATCCTCCTCATCCACACCTCTTTCAGCCTTTTAAATTTCTTCTTTGAAACTTCCTTAGCTCTGTGATTCTGGTATCTCAGAGCAGCAAGTTCCACAGGGGAATTCTGCCTGTGGAAGAGGATCCCACCGTGATTCCCTTGGGATAGCAGGGAGCAGAGTCCCCAGAGCAGCCGCTCCCTGTGTGGGGCAGGCTCTGCTTCCCAGCTCCAGCCCCTCTGACAGACACAGAGGTGCCCTCACCTGCAGAGGTTTGTTCATGGTGCAGGTGCTCTGGACACCTGGACACTGCTGCCTGTGGGTCACCCAGCCCCAGATTCAGAGCAAATATCCCGGTGCTTTTCCCCCTCCTCATCTCCACATCACTGAACTCCTGAGCTCATCCTACATCCATGTCAACATCCAGCTCTGGGGCCAAAAGCTTTGCTTTCATTTTCCCTTGAATAATAGCCTACTTTTGGATGGGTTTTCCCTCTCCCTGGGTGTGTTTCTCTCTCTCTCCTTGTGGGTTTTTCCCTCTCCCAAGGTGGCCTTTGCCCTCTGCCCTCAGAGGACCCTGTCCCTTGCTCCTTTGCCCTCCAGAGTGAGGGAAGTTCTGTCCCTCCAAGGGGCCCCAGTCTCTTCCCTCTTCCTGCCCAGGGCAGGATGTCCAGGCTGGCCCAGCTTCCATGAGTCATCAGTAAATTCCAGCTTCCTTCTCAGGGCCCTGGTACCAGAGCCCTAATTACAGGGCAAGACTAGCGGAAACAAGCTTATTATTTACCAGGCTAATGAAAATTAATCATGCCTCCCCCTCCCTTTCCGGGGAGAACAGTCACGGCCGAGAAAGTAGATTATAAAAGCATTACCGGTGACTGCTGTGCTGGGCTTTGGCACTACCTGAGGGCTCCGTGGGGCTGTGGGCTGTGTTTACAGGCCACCTGGAACTCAAGGGTTAAAGCTGCCCCCCGGTGCTGCCTGTTGTCCCCCGGGTCTGCTGCTGCCTGAGGCTGGGCACAGATGGAGTCCCGAGCCACTGCCAGCCAGGCTGCAGAGCCCTGCCCTTCTTGTCCAGGCAGCTGCTGCTTCCCCTGGAGCCTGGAGCCCTCTGGCATCATCTGTGCCCTTGCAGAGAGAAGTGTGGGGTGCAGAGGCATCCTAGCCCAGGGGCTCCCTGCCCAGGGGCTCCCAGCCCAGGGCAGCTCCCAGCACAGCCCCGTTTGCTCCAGTGGCTCCAGGTTGCTGCACAAGGCAGAGATGGGGAGCAAGGCTGTGTGTGAGGCCAGATGGAGGAAAACACAACAAAGGCTGGTTCATGTTGCACAGATGTGGAAAACTGGAGCATCCTGGACCCACTGGTTCTGGAGAGAGTGTTGCAGCAGAGGGATGAACTCTGGCAAAACCCACCATCCTCACTGAAAATATCACCCTCACTGACAATATCACCCTCAGTGAGGGGAAACAGAGGCATAGGATGGGGCAGGTCAGCCTGGAGACAGGGAGAGAGCTCCAGCCTGCTGAACTCTGCCAGTGCCTGCCCCTGTGCTGGGGAGGGAGATCCCAGGGATGCAGCACTGCACACTCAGCATCTGGAGCTGAGCCCAGAGCTGCCCAACCTGCCTGCCAGGCTGACCACAGCCCTCCTTTTCCAGGCTTAAAGATCTCCACATCCATGATCAGCCTCCCTCTCCCTGAGGCTGCACAGGCTGGGAGTGGGAAAAAGACCAGGAAGGGGAAGGTTGCCTGGATCAGGGTCTGGGATGGAGCAAGGGAGGTAAGGACCAGGCTGGTGTGGATCAGCATCAGGGATGGAGGGAGAGAGGTGAGGCCCAGGTTCCAGGGCTAGGCTGGAGAGCTGCTCCCTGCCACGCCTGTCCAGGGCAGTGTTGCCCACCACAATAATTAACTGTTGCTGTGGAGGAGGCAGGAAAACGAGCAGGAGGTCAATTTTCCATTTCCCAGTTGTGCATAATCAGTTCCAAGCACACAGCCTGAAAATAAATCTCCATCAGGCTTGTTACATCTTAATTAACATCACCAGCTACAACACGAACTCCCCAGACCAGGCACAGCCCCTATTGATGTACAGTGAGATGCAGCCAGGGCTGGCATGGCTGGTGGGAATTCTCCAGCTGGAAATTCCAGCCCTGCTGTCCAACATGCTGGACT
The DNA here is from genome assembly GCA_013400495.1 of Nicator chloris. Lineage (NCBI taxonomy): Eukaryota > Metazoa > Chordata > Aves > Passeriformes > Pycnonotidae > Nicator > Nicator chloris. Next base: position 41,731 of record WAAE01016445.1, on the reverse strand, counting down.
TGCCCTGCTCAGACAGGAAAGCTCTGCCCCAGGATGGGGAGAGCTGCTGGATCTCCCCAGAACCAGCTGCTTTGGGAGCAGCTGGCACAGACAACTGAAAGAAAGTTGGTGAAACAACTGGAGTTTGTTTTCCTTTTGCATAGATTGGAATAAAGAAGAAAAGAAGGTCCTGTGGGTGAAACATTAGATTAGAGGGATGGAACTTCACCTATGAGGAAAGGCTGGGAGAGCTGGGGGTGTTCAGCTTGGAGGACAGAAGGATCCAGGGAGACCCCAGAGCCCCTCCCAGTGCCTAAAGGGGCTTCGAGGGAGCTGAGAAGGACTTCAGACAAGAGCCTGGAGGGACAGTATGCAGGTTATGGCTTCTCACTGCCAGAGGGCAGGGATAGATGGGATATTGGGAAGAAATTCTTCCCATGAGGGTGGGCAGGCCCTGGCACAGGGTGCCCAGAGCAGCTGTGGCTGCCCCTGGATCCCTGGAAGTGTCCAAGACCAGGCTGGATGGGGCTTGGAGCACCCTGGAGTAGTGGAAGGTTTCCCTGCCCTGGCAGGGGGTGGAACTGCATGAGCTTTAAGTCCCTTTCAATCCAAACTTTCCATGATTCCATGCTTCTCTGCTTTTTGATCTCTTCCCCATCAGTGATTTCCCTCACAGGCTGTCCCCTCCCCTGGCCTGCAGCTGGAGCAGCCCTGTCCCCCCCAGGTGACCTGGCACAGGAAGGGCACAGGGGCTGCCACTATCAGTGAGGGGAGGAAGGAGATGAGATGAAGGAATCCAGTTCTGCTCCCATCACCCTCCCACTTGGCACTTCTCTTCAAAGCCCTATGCAAACATTAGCTAATTAATCCTCCCAACACTCCTGGGGGGAAGAGACATGACAGGGCTCTGTTCTAGACACCTGATAAACACCAAAGGTGGTTGGGGGAGATGCCAGACAAGCAGAACCTGCAGGGCACGGTAGCTCCTCTGCTCTTCCTGCTGCTCGTGGCAGGGCTGGGCAGGCAGGGGACGTGCCAGGAATCCTCCTGTGCTCCAGGAATGCTCCAGAATGGATGGCGCACAGCCACGGAGGAGTGGGGTGCAGGGCAGAGCAGGGACCGGGGCAGAAATATGGGAGAGGGTAAAGCTGGATGAGAATAGGGGGAAGAAGATGAACCCTGTTGTCCTCACAGACAGACAGACACAGACAGACAGACATTCTGTTTCCAATTCCAGCTTTGATGGAATTTTGTAAGTACCATGAAATGAGCTTAAATGGAAGGAAACCCTGACAGCTGCTGAGGCATCCTGGAGGGAAGTATTGAGAAAAAGCACTTTGACTTTAAAAAAAATGGATTTTGACTTGCTCAGTTTGGCAGGTGAGTTCCCCAGAGGATCTGAAAAATCAAACTGTGTGTTTCCAGCCTGAACATCCCCAAATACTGCACCAGTTGTGTCCTTTAGCTGAGCTCTTTCTTCTCCACCCTCGTATTTACCCAGGAATGCATGAATAGGCAGCTGCTGCAGCCTCTCCCTTTCAGACAAGCCAGGCATCCCTGGGATTTGCAGCCTGGCCATGATCCCTCCAGACTGGCCTCTCTGGAATCCTGCATTTAATGCTTCCCTGCCTCCATCCCTAAACCCTCCTGGAGCTCCCTTTGTGCCAGGATCCCACTCCCTGGTCCATAAGGTATGCCCTGCATCCAGCACTCCCACAGCCAGCTCTGTGCCAAGGAAAATCTCCGTGCCAAGGGATGCAGATCCATCCAGGGAACCCCACCAGTGCCCTTGGGGCTGGCTGGGGACCTGCCCACAGTGCTCTCACCTCCTGAGCTCCTCCAACCTGCCTGTCCCAGGGATCCCCAGTGGGGTGAGATCTCCACAGCCCAGCCAAGGTCCTGCTGTTTTCCTGGGAGTTGAGCTCAATTGGTCCAGTCCAATTGCTTCAAGGAGAGACTTGCCTGCTGTGTCCAAAATCAGAGCTGCTGAATTTTTAAACACAACAGCACATGAAGGCCAAAAACAGAGACCATGGGCTCTTCCCAGTCACTGCCCACAGGTCTGGAGAGACACAGCCTTGGGTCTCAGACCCCTTGTGGGGTTTTTCTGAAGGTGGAGAATCCTGCCAAAAACCTGCCATGGCACTGGCTGGATTTTGGGCTGGGCCTGGACTCACCTCACACAAACACAGATGCACTTGGCAGAAGGGGATGTGTTTTCCTCTGGTTCCCCAGCACACAGAGGCAGATTCCAGGATAATTCCTCCTAGGGGTCCTGCACCAACCTGACACAGTGGAAAAGCTCCTGGAAGGTTTCTGCTCAGCTGCTGCTGCCCAGGGACACCTCACTGCTCCCCAGAAGGGTTTGGTTTGCTTGTGTTTTCCCCACGAGGCTGCTGGTCTGGTACAGCACAGGATAACCCCAGCGAGAACCAGAGGGGAAAGGGCAGGTGACATGTGCAGGGGTGGCAGGACAGCCCTCTGCCCAGGGTGGTAACGCTGAACCTCCAAAATCCTCACCAAACAGAGGGATGAAACCCCAAATCCTGATGTTTCCAAAGAAAAACCCAGCCAGGGAGGACATCTACCCCTGGCTGCCAGCACACAGGCTCCAAGTGAGGCCCTTCTGAGGGAGCTGTGGGCTCTCCTTTCCCTCTGACAGGATATTTTTTAGCAGCTTGATCCCATTCTTGCCTATTCCTGACCCAAAGCACACCCACCTCCAGCAGCCACGGTCCCCAGGCACCAGCCAGACCCAGGACAGGGGCTATGTCCCACCTCTGTGTCCCCTGGGCAGAGCCCAGCCCAGGACAGGGGCTCTGCAGCAGAGCAGTGCTGGGGCTCCCCTCTGCTCCCACACCAGCCGTGTCCCATCTGGGAGGGGAAACAGGAAAATAAGAGTATTTCCCAGTGCGGTTCAGGGGCCTCTATCAAGGACTTTGAGTGCCAAAGTCACCCATTTACTCTTACACAACTTGCCCAGAGCAGCTGTGGCTGCCCCTGGACCCCTGGCAGTGCCCAAGGCCAGGTTGGACGGGGCTTGGAGCAGCCTGGGGTAGTGGACGGTGTCCCTGCCCATTGCTCATGGATGGTTTTAAGATCCTTTCCCACCCAAACCAGTCTGTGATCTCCTCTGCTCAGCTCAGCCCCTGCTCCAGATGCCTGTGTGGCAGCAATGCCTCCTGCAAACAGCTGGGAACAGCTGTCCCCTCACCACAGAGGGGGAAACTGAGGCACAGCAGCACACCCAGACAGGTCTGCAGTGCTGCATGCAGGTGTGCAGCTTCCCAGCTCCCTCAGTGCCCCTGTCCTGCCAGCCCAGGATGACAGAAATCTCTGTTTCAGTCTCTTATATGGCAGATAATGGGAAAAAATGCAGCTGTGGGGTGTGCCAGCAGTGGACCCCTCAGAGTGCCTGCAGCTCATGGGGGAGCAGAGATGAGGCCAAAGGTGGGAGGCTGAGGAAAGCTCAGGGTTCTGCAGCTGAAAAAGATCTGAGTTACCCACTCCAGGAGAGTGATCTGGGGAGGGGATGGAATCACAGAATCACAAAAGCAGTACGGTTGGAAAAGCCCTCTAAGGTCGCCAAGTCCAACTGTTCCTGCAAGCCCAGCACTAACCCATCTCCCATCCAGTCCATCTGTGGATGTGGTGCCACATACACACGATATCCAGAAATGGTGACTCCACCACTGCCCTGGGCAGACTCTTCCACTGCCTGGCCACCCTTTCCATGAAGAAATTTTCCATAATATCTAAGCTAAGCCTTCCCTGGCACAATTTGAGGCCGTTTCTTCCTGTCCTAAAACATCTGTGGGGACACCAGCAGCCTCTGCAGACCCCTCCATGCTTTGGGAACCTGGGCTGAGCATCGGTGCCCCCATCCCCAGGTGGGCAGCCCACATTCCTGAGGTCTGGGGTGCCCAGGTGGCTCCAGCCTGCCCCTCTGCTCCAGTCTGGCAATCAGGAAACAGCCACCCATTGCTGCAGGCAGAGCAGCTCCCATGGGAAGGCTGTCACTGCCGATGTCACAAATCCACCAGCAGGCCCACAGCTGACACGGCTGCCCCTGAGCCTCGAGCAGCCCCTTCTGGGTCACGGAGTTCCTTGTTCCAGAACACAAAAGCATGCAGGCTCTGTGCCCCGCGGTCACCTGCTCCCACTGCTGCCTGCCTGCATGAACATCACAGCCCCAGCACCATCACCAGCCCGGCCCCAGAGCCCGGGCTCAGAGCCTGCCAGAGCCCGGGGAATGCAGCCTGCAGAGCCAGGGCAGGCTGATGGCAGCCGCTGGTGGCACCCAGCAGCCTGGGGACAGTCACAAGGACTCTCCTGCAGCACTGGGCGAGGGAGACGTGGCTGAGGTGCAGGTGGGAGGACAGGCTGTGGGATGCAGGAGGGATGCCGCTGTCTCAGCATGCACACAGCTCCATAAATCACAGGGAATTCATGTGAGCCCTCATCCCCAGCCTGTCCCAGGAGCTGGAGGAGGTTCTCCTCTCGGGATGCTTGGCACGTCCCAGCAGAGTGGCTCTGAGTCCTGGGATGCAGCTGAGGTGGCAGAAGGGCTCCCTGGCACTGCTGCTGCCCCAGTCGTCTGTGGGCACCCTGCACCCACCCCCAGCTCCCAGGGCCTCAGGAGCTCCCTGTGGAACCTCCTTGACTCAGGCAAATCCTCCCTGGTGTCTGGGGCTCAGAGCACTGCTGGGGTCCCTTCCTTGGACACTGGACAGCTGCTCCTGAGGTTCTGCTGGCATGAAACCCCTGCCTGCAGACCTGGCACTGCTCTCCCTGAGCCAGGACATCAGGCAGGTGTTGGGTGATGCCTTGGGCCAGCCCCAAAAGCCCAGTCAGTGACAATGGAGAGCCACAGACACACATCCACTGGGTGCAGGGACAGGACAGGGTGGTCAGATGCAGCCCTGGGCTCACCTCAACAGGGCAGGGACAGCTCCCAGGAACTGAGACACACCTGAGACACAGACTGCTCACAGGACAAGCAGGTTATAAACAACCAAAGCCCTTTCACCCCAAATTTGCAACAGATGTACCTCAAATCCCTCCAATGGTGTCTCAGAACCAGCATTCACAGCCCCAACCTACACTGCCACACCTGCTCTCAGCAAATCCCCCTGTCCCTACTGATGCTACAGCACTTCTGGCCTTCAGAAAAAAGGAGAGGAAAAAAACAGCAGCAGAATTATCTTTTTTGGCTTGCAAATGCTGGTTTGGAAATCTGAGCCAGCTGCTGCTGCACAGGTGAGGGGGTATCTGGCCCACAACCTGATGCTATTGGGCCTTGAGACCTCTCCAAGTTCTCCAGCCTGGGTGGGAGTCAAGCAGAGAGGCTCTTCTGTCACCCAGCAATTCAGACCCAAGGGTGCAGGAGCCCTTCTGGGCCGCCACAGCAACACCCCCACACCCTGATCCCAGCCAAGAGCCCCTCTAGGGGGGACAGAGCATCCCTCCCACACCCTGAGTCCATCCAGAAACCCCTCTGGAGGGGCACAGCCTCTTCCACACTCCCTGAGCCCACCCAGGAGCCTCTCTCCAGCCAAGCTCCACACGCTGCAGGGCCACCTTGCACAGGAAATTACCAAACCTTTTCTGCAGCTCAGAACTCAGCTGACTCCTCCCCACAGCACTTTCTGGTGCATGAACACTCAGTGTGGGGTCCCCATGCCCGTTTCCTGGGGTCACCCCAGCCTGCTGTCCTGTATTTAATCAGCAAAGCTCTGGCCTCTCAGCGTTCCCATGGGGTGCCAAACAGCTTGGAAAGTCAGAAGGCAGCAAATAAACCTCGACATGAGGTGTTTACAAATTCCTCAGTCTCTGGCTCTCTAGGAAGCCAATCGTGACACCTCAGCATCCAGTGCTGATGGTCCTGAGCCCGTTTCCAAAACCACCTCAGTGCCCCTCTGCAGAACAACTCCTGACTTCCCAGAGCACGGAGAGCTGGGCCCACGGCTGGGCTGTGCCAGGGAGGACAGAGCCAGGGCCACCTGCACGGCCAGTCCCTGGGGGACACAGCCCTGCCCTGGGGACACAGCCCTGCCCTGGGTGTCGGCAGGGATGGACCCCCGGAGGAGCACCGCCTGTTCCCTGTTCCCTGTTCCGGCTGGGAGCGCTCGCCATCGCAGTCAGCCCCTGCAGCCCCTGCAGCCCCTGCAGCCTCTGCAACCCTGCCCCGCAGGCACTCCCGGGAGCAGTGCTGGGAAGGGATGATGCCGGCTATCCAGGATTGTCCCCCCGTCCCCGTGTGCTCATGCCCGCACACCCCCCCCACATTCGCACACGCACCGGGCACGTGCTGACACAATTCCCCGGGCTGTGACAGCGAGCCAGAGCCACCGCAGTGCCCAAGAGAAGGGGGAGCAAAGGAGGGGGAGACAAACCCCTTGGCAAGTCCTCAGGAGAGCTCAGGTGCCAGCAGCAGGCTGGGGACACGCAGGACAACAGAACCCCTGGCAGACAGGCTCCTTGGGATCGCTTGGCTCCCTCTCTAGAGCTCTGCTCCACATTCCAGCGGCTCCTGGAGCTGGTGTGGGGTGCGTGGGCTGCTCCCCTCAACCCACTGATGGCAGCAGGACAGTGGCTTTCCTAACCTTGGCAGTGGCACTGCTGCTGCCCCGTGGGCCAGTCCCTGTGTGTCCCTGCACAAGGCAAGGGACAGCTGAGCGGAGCAGCAGGGGACACGGGTGCCAGGGGCTGCCTGCACTCCAACAGCCTCGGGGCACGAAGGAGCTGGGGGCAGCTGGAGGATTTGGGGGCAGCTGGAGGAGCTGTGGGCAGCTGGAGGATTTGGGAGCACCTGGAGGAGCTGGGGGCACATGGAGGAGTTGGGAGTACAGGGAGGAACTGGGGGCACGCAGAGGAGCTGGGGGCACCTGGAGGAGCTGGGGGCACACGGAGCAGGGCTGGCAGCAGCAATTCTCCTCTGAGACCGCTGCCACCTCCTGCTTGTGCCAGCTGGTGTTTTTAATGAGGTGGACACTGAAAGGTCATGCCTTCTTCCAGAGATGCTTCTGCACCTGGGCTCAGGAGATGTTCTCCAAATCCCTTTTAAGTCACTTAAACCTTTTGGTGCCTCAATTCCCCATCGGTAAAACGAGGCTTATCCTATTTCCTCTGCCTGGCTTACTGGGAGAGCTCATAAGCCCTGCAGGACCGGAAAAGTCTGTGGATATGGATTTCTGTCTGCTTGGCACAGTGGGGCCCCAGCTCATTAGCAGCTAACGTGCTCACTGTGCTGTGTCTGGCAAGCAGCGCCTGATGCTGTGTGTTGGAGCTGGGAGGGGACCAGGGGTGACACCCACACACTTCCAAGACCTCCTTGTCATTTTGATCCATTCCCATGTCACAGGGGTGGTGGGCTCAGCTCAGGCACCCACAGACACCAATCTACCTTGTGCCATTTAACAACAGACTCTTCACTAAGGGGTCAGGATGGGTGAAAAACACCCTTCCAAGGCAGCGTGGCTGCAGTGCTCCTGTGTTCACACATATTTACATTGTGGAGAAGCACAACAGCTCAAATGAGAGGGATGGTCACCTAAAAACAGCCTCCTTTCACCCTTCCCCTGCTGTGTCCCTGTGCCTGTCTTCCAGGGATAGCTGTGTAAGGATGTGAATAACCAGAGAGCAGCCTGAGGAAATGAAGTAGTGCTGGCCCCTCAGGCACCCCTACATCACCCTAAACCACCACCCTCAGACCTTAAAAACTCTAAATCGTCACAGCTGAACATTTAGCCCTTTGCTCCTCTCCCCCCTTCCTCCGGGGAAGCAGCAGAAACTCTCAAAAAGGTGAGCAGGGTAATGGGGCTGCTGCACCAAGTGCCTGCTGGGGAAGTCTGGGGGATTGTGCAAAACTTGTAACAGGTGTAGAAAGGGAGGGATCTGGGTAGAAGGGGAAGAACAAGCATTCGGTCTGTCCTCCCTTCTGGTTTTCCCATCTGGTGCATCCCATGTGGTGATGTGGAGCTGGTTATGAACTTCAGTGTAGCCTGTGAGTGCAGCAGGCTGTGCTGCAGCCAGGTCCTGGAGAGGCTGATGGTCTGGGAGCAGATTCCAAGGAGACTCAGGTAGGGTTTTTTCCCTGAGCTGTGAGCCTCAGGAGTTGGATGGGCCTCTTTCTGCTGCCTCTATCTGCCTCCTGCCCTAGCTGTGGGTGTGTGCCCAGCAGGGACCTGGCCACAGCACTGGGAAGAGATTCCTTATCTCAACCACATCCCTGGGACCTTCAGCCGACAGCACTGAACTACTCGGAACAGTCCTGGCCAAGGATATGTTCAGAAATTACCCCTGGGGCAGGAGAGGCTGAGAACCCCATCAGTGCTGGGCTGGTGGGTGCTGTTTGAGAGTCCTGCAGCTCAGGGGTGTCACTGTCCCAGCTGTGGCTGGGACACAGGGCTGGCACAGCAGCCCTGTGAGCAGGCCAAGGAAGATGCTGCTTGAAGGGATGAGTGACTGTAAGATAGGAATTTATTGAGCTCTCCCATGTCTTGCCTTTGGGACCATTTGTCATCAGGGCAGCTCGTGCTGCTGGCTGGGAGTACAGTGGCTACTGGGCAGGGTGAGCTGACATCACCAAGAACACCTCCAGATCCAGGACAACACTGGGATGCCACAAAGCACCAGCTGGAAATGGCTTCTGACCATGTCCTCCTTGCCCCCCTGCACACATGGAGATGATCAGAGACACCATGTCCCTGTGGGACCTGATGTGGCATCTCACCACACGCCACTATCGAGGACCTTCCTTTCCCAGCTCTCCCACAGGGCAGGATGCTCCACCCTGGCTTTGCCCAGGTTTAGCAGCCAGTGTCTCTCTCATTCAGGATTCTGCAGGGAGCACCCAGTGGACTTGGGAGGGCAAATTCATGTCCCCATAGCCAGGTCCAGCCCTCCTCCAGCCTGGAGCTGTGCCAGGGCTGGTGTCCTGCTGGGAGCTGGAGGGGCTGGGAGGGTGGAAGCTGCAGCTCTCTGCACTGACCTGTGTGTTCCCACCAGTCCTGGGTGTCTGTACCTGCATCTGCCAGAGAGCAGCACTGACAGCCAGCTTAGAACAGCTCCTGGAGCGTGGGCACAGGAGCCAGAGTGTCACCTGCACGGCGAGACGAGCAGGTGAGCTGTTGGCTCCCACAGCTGGGAGAGCTGGGAGCAGGAGCCCCGGGCCAGAGCAGGCACAGTGGGCCAGCATCCCCCTCAGAGGGTCAGGACAGGGGCCTGTGCCACGTGTGGAGCCAGCATCCCCCTCAGAGGGTCAGGAGAGAGGCCTGTGCCAAGTGTGGAGCCAGCATCCCCTTCAGAGGGTCAGGAGAGAGGCCTGTGCCAAGTGTGGAGCAACACAGCGAAGGTGAGAGGGAGGCCATGCTCAGGGCAGGGGATGTTTCAGCCCTCACCCACTCAGAATCAGCTTCCCAGCTGTCTTTTCTTCCTTTTCCTGTTTCCTCTTGTGATCCACAGATATATCAATGTGCCTCTTTCCAGACCTGCTGCAGCCTGGGCCCCTGCTGAACACTCTCAAGCCCACTGGGGACACAGGCAAAGGCTGTGGCACTTGTCAGTGCAGTTCCTCTGTGGAAGCACATGGTCAGGAGTGACTGATCAGCAAAAACCCCAGAACAAACCATCTGCAGGATGAGTGATCCACCCCCTCCCTCCGCAGGGGCCGTGTCCTCCATCCCCGGGACATGGGACAGGCTGTGTCCCCACTGGCTCACCCTGCCACTGCATCCCACTCTAAACACTGCCTGACTCTTTGGAAGGCACCCTTGGAAGAATTATTTTTCCACCAAGAGTATGAAGCAGATTTTTGCAGTGGGGCCATCTCATCAGGGCTGTGTGGTCTCCTCCAGCTCGGGTGGGATGGAAAGCAGGACCAGGGGAACAGAAGCACTGGGCAGAGCTGGGATGTCTGTGCTGGCAGCTGCCTCAGCTTCCCGGCCATCTGGGGTTATCCAGGAACAGCTGTCGGTGCCAGGCATGGCCAAAGGCGGTTGGGAGCAGCAGAAGGAGTGTGGAAAGGTGCAAGGGGCAAGGACATGCAGTCACTCCCCCCCTTGCCTCCTTCTGTCCCCCAGCAGCAGCATCCAGTCCCCAGCTCCAAGGGCTTTGGCCAGGGGCCTCTGTGACCCCCATCACCTGTGGGGTTTTTGAAGAAGCTGATGTTGGGACTGGAGGCAAAGAAGCGACAGGGCTGAACTCAGTGGAATTCAGAGCATTGTTCCTGGACAGGCAGCACTGCCTCCCTCTGAGTCCAGCTCCACACAGCCCTCACTCAGGGTTCCCCATCCCAGAGAGACACTGGTGCCATATTTGACATAGCTGGGGCCTGAGAGAACACAGCTGGCCCTGGGCCTGGTGTCACCATGACTCAGGAGCTTCTAGAACCCCAATTAATACACTAAATTTTCCTCTGCTTTGCCATTTCTGCAGGCCACAGCAGCAGGGCAGCAGCCACCCTCTGCTCAGAGCTCTAGTGCCTACCAAGCCTCTGCCTTCATGGGGAGCTGAAGGGGATCAGCATCCCTTGGGCCAGGCCTTGACAATCAGCACCCCTCAGGAAGTGCCTTGAGGCTCAAGCATCCCTTGGGACATGCCTTGAGGCCTCTCCTGCAGTTGCCCAATTGCCAGGACTGGGAGCAGGGTTTGAATGTGCAATTCAAAGACAGAGCCATCCCTGCCCCTGCAGCAGCTTCTCCTCAGGGCAGCACATTGAGGGTTACTGTGCCTCTTGTGCCTGAGCCATCAGAAGAGCCAGGAGGAAAGTAAACCTCCCTCTCTCCAATTAAAAACAGAGCCCTGATTTTGGAAGATAATCCCCGCCCCCCACCCCGAAGAAGAAGCTCAGCCCGACCTGGATTTAGTTCACTGCGTCACCCAGCAGCTGCAGGAAGCTGCTTTGTCATTAGGGCCCCTGCAGATGTCCCGTTCTGGAGCTGACTCCGTGGTGCCCATCTGTCCCCACCCAAGCAGCACACACACTCCTGGGCTCCTCCCCAGGACAGCACTGTGCTGGGACCCTCTGGGACACCACGTTTGCTGGCACCTGTGGCCCACAAAGCACATGGACCCAGGAAAGAGGTCACTGGGCTCACTGCCACCAGCACTGCCACCAGCCCCGTCCCTGCAATCAGCCTTGTCCCTGCTGTCAGGGCCAGTCCCTCCACCAGCCCCGGCTCTGCCTCCAGCCTCTCCAGCACGTGGCCCAGGCAGGGCCTTTTCTCCTCCTGCAGACCAAGTCTGGCACCTCCAGACTCTCTGTGGCTCAGCCCCACGAGTCCCACATCGCCCACCCCAGCCCCTCCTCCCTGCCAGGGCCCAGCTCAGGCTGTCCCTGTCATTGCAGGCTGAGTGAGCAGAACAGAGCTCTGTGGGGAAAGGCTGAGACTGGTCCTGCTCCTGGGGTCTCATGGCTGTTGTGGCACAGCTGGGCTCCAGCCACCAGCACTAGAACACACCTGGCTGGCAGGGAGGTGAGAGATGCAGGGGAGCCCTTGGCCTCAGCTGACAAACAAGGGACCAGCATCCCTAAGAGCACAGGAAGGGATTGCTCCAGGGTCTGCTTCTGCCTCTATGGGATCCTTGCCTGTGCCTGCTGTGATCCAGGAGGAGAAGAGGGATGGGAATGGGTCAAGTGGCATCAGGGCTGGGTAGGGTGTGCAGCCCCAGCTGCAGCACAGAGCAGCCTCCTGGGACTCTCTGTGCCCTCTTCATACAGGAATGCACAGAGCAGGTTTGTGGCATTGGCAGTGCTCAACAACCCTTATTGAAGAGCTTTACAAGTGCCTTCTTGTAGAAAATACGTTTCTTGCACCAAATGTCCCTGATCTCTGTTAAGATGCCCAGCTCTTGGAGAGGAGCAGTGTAGGTGGGAGGGTGGTGTCCCACAGGAAGCACCAGCAGCTCTCCAGACTGGGAGGCCAGCTCAAATTCCAGAGGACACTCAGGGCCCGGGTGACAGCTCTCTGGCTGAGATGCATCACTTTCTGCCATCATTTTTGCTGTGGTATGGGGGGTGTGCAGGGGAGGGGAACTCAGTGGGGATGGGTTGGTACAGAGCCTCCTCTGCTGCCTGGCACAGGAGAGAGAGGGGCAGAGCTCCCTGGGCTTCCCTCAGTCCCTCGGCAGCCATGCATGAGCCCACAGAGGTGACAAAGCTCTCTGGCACCCACTGCCTCCTGTGAGGTCCTGCTCTGTCCTCTCCCCACCCTGCCACAGCTGGACCTTGTCCCAGAGCTGCCAACCCGTCCTGGACCTGCAGGACCTGCCGTGGGGAGGGTGCAGGGGATGCTCTCCCTGTGCTCTCAGCACTGCACTGATCCTGCACCCTGGCATTGATCCTGAACCCCTGTGCTGATCCTGCACCCTGGCATTTATCCTGAATCCTTGCCTTGATCCTGAATTCCTGCACTGATCCTGCATCCCTGCACTGATCCTGCACCCCTGCCCCAATCCTGCACCCTGCTCTCCCTTGGAGCAGCGCTCAGCACAACTCCTGCCCTGGGATCTCTGCCATCCTGCAGTGCCATGGGCCCAGCACTGGTGCCACGGGCACTGTTCTGTGCCATCACAGACTGCCAGGAATCCCATCCTGAGCCCACCACCTCTGTTCCCACCTGCATGGCATGGAGGGATCACAGGAATGGGAACAGCCCTTCCAGCCCCCTCAGACCCAGTGCCTTGCTGAGGGGGTGGCTTTGAGCTGCTGAGGCTTTGGCCACAAATTCTCTCCCAGCTGGTGATTCCTTTCCAGTCCCACTCAGCTGGTCCTCAGACCGGCCTCTCCTCATAATCCCTGGTTTTTCCCATTCCCAGGAGTAACAGGTCCAAAAGAACAGTGCTGAGCTCCCTATGGAGCTCCCTTGGCCCTGATGTTCCTGGACCAGAAACAAGGGCTCCCTTCCAGATGTGCACCACCCAGTTCTCCTTCACCTTCTCCACGTGTTCTCATGGCTCTTCCTGCTCACCTCTGGCTCCTTCATCCTTGGTGCCCAGCACTCCCCAGCTGGTGTGGGCTGCATTCCTGAGTCCCAGCTCTGGGGCAGAGCCAGCCGAAGTCAGGACACCCCAGGGCAGAACATGCCACATGCCAGGAGGGGCCCGAGGGGAGGGCATGGCTGAGGACTCATTCCACACGGAGAGAGCTGCCCTGACAGTCCCCAGAGGCCACAGGGCTGGTGACAACTCCCTGGATGGCTGAGGGGCTCCTTTCCAAGGCTCCTGGCCCCCGCAGACCCTGTCAGCTCCAGCTCCCTCCTTGGCTGTGTTTGGGCCTGTGGCCAGCTGCCTGCCCGAGGGTCCTGCCTGCTGAGTCCCCAGGATGCCACAGTGGCCGTGCCAGCTGCATGGGTCACAGCGTGCTCAATGTCACCTTCCCCAGCCGCGCTGGGACTGCGCAGCTCCGGGGCTGAGAGATGCCAGAGGCTCCCGAACCTCTGATCCTGCACCAGCTCCAGGGACATGTGCTGACATTTCAGAGCCACAGGCTCTGATGCACGAGATCTACATTTGCACAGTTTGCAGCAGGGAGCTCAGGGACTTCTCTTTATTTTCACAAATGGGAAGAGAAGCCCACGTTTAGCTGCAGTTACTCCTCATCCCCAGCAGTGACTGACCAGGGAGTGGCTCCTTGGCTGTTCCCAGTGACTCACCCCGCTGGCACAGGTGTGCCCTGGTTGTTCCATCGGGAATGCCCCTCCCTGTCCGTTCCAGCGTGAGCAGAAAGCACTGTTGCAGTGGAAGCCAGCTGTGCTGTGTGACACAGGGGCCTGAGAGCCAGGAGTGGGCTCCAGCTCAGCCCCTGCCCGGCCTGGAGTGGAGTCTCCCTTCCCGTGGCAGCCGTGGGGTGTGACAGCAGCAACCCCACAGAGCTAAAAATAACCACTCTGGTACCCCAGCTCACACCACCACACCTTCACCTGGCACCAGACCTGCCGAGGGCTCAAACCACTGCAGGAGCCAGCAGCAAACACAAACAAACACCCAGGGACGGAGCTTGGGCAGCTCTGGCAGAGCCCTGCACTGTCCTGTGTGTGGGGAGAACTCCCAGATCTCCCCTGCAAGACTCAACCCCTGCAAGATGCTGCTGATCAGGACTTGGCAGTGCTCATAGAAACAGCCAGCAAGACACCCAGGTGTCCCCAGAGCAGCCTGTGAGCCACCAGTGTCCCTGCCCGCCATGGCCACCCTCCCTGCATGGAGGATGGAGGTGCTCAAGTGTTGCTCAGGCTCTGGTTTGACATTCCTCTTAGGAGCCCCAGCTGATGGCAGCTCTGCCTGCATCTCTGCAGTTCCTCGAGCTCTCTGCAGTTCCATAACCCTGTGATGAGCCACAGAAAGCTCCCGCAGTGAGGAGAGCCCTTTGCCTTGTGCTTGCAGCTGGCCAGGTCCCAGGTGTCCCTGGGAACCAGCCCATCCCATGGCACCGTGTCCCATGCTCTGTTCCAGCCCTCTGGGGAGCTGCAGGCAGGCACAGAGCCCTGTCAGGGGTCCCAGGTTGGCTTCTCAGCACACACACCTTGCTGAAGGGATTTGGTGTTTTTGCATCTGGACAACACTGTGGGATCAATGGGATCAGTGGGATCAGTGGTATCAGTGGGATCAGTGGGATCAGTGGCAGGTGCCATCACTGCTGTTTACTGAATAACATTACCTTACACAATTCCTCATCAATCCCTGCTCCAGTCACTCCAAAAATTGCCTTGCTGCCTATGGGCAGGAATTTCATTCCAGGTGATTTCTCCCAGGGACTTTGCTTTCTTAGGTCTCCTCCACAAATCCACCAAAGCAATGGTGTCAGCAAGACCCAGAGATCACCGTGGCCATAGATCCTGCAGCAAATGGCCAATAAACCTCTGCCCAGGGCTGTGTGTGAATCAGATACAGCAGGGAAGGTTTAGTGAGAGCAAGGAGACATGAGCTTGTGATTTCTCACAGTGTTTCACCACAAAAGAGATGAAGGACAAGAACATTGTCTTGAAGCTCTGGGGGAAATGCCCAACTGGTAAACAGCAAAGGAAATGATCACCTACAGCCTTCACAGCTCTCAGCTCAGCAGTTTCCTGACTGACTTGTGTTTATTTTTCCCTTCTAGCCACTGAAAGATGTAAGTATGAACCAAGCAGTGAGGGAAATAGTCCTGGCACCATAAGCAAAGGATTGCTCAGTCCACCACCGCCCTGGGCATCACCTTTCATGTGCTTGACCACCCTTTCCATGAAGAAATATTCCATAACATCCAAACTAAACCTCCCCTGGCACAGCTTGGGGCCATTTCCTCTTGCCCTGTCCCTTGTTCCCTGGGAGCAGAGCCCGACCCTCACCTGGCTGCACCTTCCTGTCGCAGGGAGTTGTAAAGAGCAAGAAGGTGTCCCCTGAGCCTCCTTTTTCTCCAGGCTGAGCCCCTCCACCTCCCTCAGCCTCTCCTGATCAGATCTGTGTTCCTCAGGAGGGCACTGATGGCTCTTGCTGGACGGAACTCCCTCCCTCCATGGGAGTCCTGGCAGCATTTGGAACCTCCAGAGCTGCCAGATGTCACTGGCACCTCTCCTGAAGAGGTCCCATTCCTCTGTGTGCTTCCAGAGGAGCACAGACTGAATCACAAAATCACAGAATATCCTGAGTTGGACCCACTGGGATCATCCAGTCCAACCCCCTGCCCTGCACAGATACCCCAACAATCCCTCCCTGTCCCTGAGAGTGCTGTCCAAAGGCTCCTGGGGCTCTGGCAGCCTCGGGGCTGTGCCCATTCCCTGGGGAGCCTGGGCAGTGCCAGCACCCTCTGGGGGAAGAACCAGCCTGATATCCAGCCTGATATCAGCTGAACCCTGATATCCAGCCCATGCCCCTGTGAGCTCCCAAAGCCCTGCAATCTGTTGGGTCAGCAGCAGCTCAGAGCTGGCCTGGGGGGTATCTCCAAATTGGCACGTGGTCAGACAGTCTCTTCCCTGCCCTCCTGTGCTCCCAGAGCACTGCCATGGCTCAGGATGGCAGTGATATATATTGATACATATACATTTGGGACCAAAGAGCCATCAGGTCATTACAGCCCTGCTTTCCTCACCCGGCTCTGGGCCTGCTGGTGCTCCTGCTGCTCTCACCGGGGCAGGGGCAGCAGACAAGATCCCCCAGCCCTGCTTTGCCAGCGTGGAAAGAGGAAAAGCTTGATTTCTGAGGAGAATATCTGGTAGATTTGTGAGGACCTCTGACAGCCTGGGGGACAGCATGGCAGCTGGGGCCCCGGCAGGGGTGCCCACTGCAGGTGACAGGGATGGGATGAAAGGAGCAGAGCAAGGGAATCAATGGCTCCCAAAGCTGTATTTGGGGGCTGTATCTGGGGCTTTCAGAGCCAGCAGAACCTCTCCTGCCCTGAGAGCAGCCTGCAGAGTCACAGCCCTGTCCCTTGGGGCCAGGCCTGGCTTTTGTTACTCTCTCTTCTACTCTGCTCATCACTCAACCTGCCAAGCCCATCCCAGGAGGTCCCAAGGCCCCTCCACCTTCACTGAGTACAGGGATCCGGAGTCCCTCCTTCAGAGGTGACATTTTACTCCTCTGCCTGGGACAAAAACTCGTAGACTCTCCCAACTTTTTCCCTCCTAGCTGGGTGTCCCATTCCAGTTCCAGAAATATCATCAGCCTTTTAGCTCCCATAAGATCTCAGATCTTGTTAAGGTGACAGGTAAAGCGTACCTAAAATGACCTCAGGACCAGGTGAAACAGTCTGAGGGTCAGAAACATCCTCCCAAAATAAAAGAAGTGCTGAGCATCTGTTTATCTTTCCATGGGGTTCATATCCTGAGCATGTCTGTCATCTGTGCCTGCTGAAAGCAGCAGTGTGTTCTGTTTTATCACCCTCTGTGGAACCTGAAACCCTTTGGCCAGGTGTCCCCAATTTCACTCATCGTATCAATTTCTTGGATAATTTTTCAATGACAGCTCTGTAAGTTCCTTGGCTCTTTGTGGGAGATGAAGATTTGGGGTTGGATGAAAATTGAAAAGGAGGAAAAGAAAGGGGACCCTGTATTCAAGTTATGTCATAAATTGTTATGCCACATGGATTTACCTCTGCTACAGGCAACATACAGCTTATGGATAAATAGGGAAATGAATAATTAGGGGAAGGCTGAGCTCCTGCATGTCACCACTGCTGCCAAGGCTGCTCCTGCTCCTGGACCTGCTGCAGGGCCTTGCAAAGACTCTCCCCTCTGCCACATCCTGCAGACAGGTCCTGCAGCCACTCCTGCTCCACATTCTCTGAGATGACACTCCTCTGGGAGTGTCCTTTCACAGGACACTGTGTGTGGGGTGTGCTCTAAGCTGGTGCTGCTGTTTCAGGGTTTCAACAGAGACCTGAGATCTTGCACCTGTGTCAGAGCTTTGCTAAAGGTGACTCGCAGGAGGGACTGAACATGAAATAGTGGGTGGAGAAGACATGGGGGAGATGTGGGATGTGCTGGGGTCATGGTGACACTGATGGAGCTGTCAGCAGTCCACAGGCTGAAATCCCAACTAAATCACAGAACCACAGTCCTTAAAGCTCATCTCCTTCCAGACCCCCTGCCATGGGCAGGATGCCAGGTTGCTCCAAGACCTGTCCAATCTGTCCTTGGACACTTTCAGAGAAAAACTCCAAGAATCAAACCTCAGTAAACCTCTGTGAACCTCCTTTCCAGCCAGATGATGAGCTCCTTGTGACCCTTACGCTTGGCAGGCTGTGCCCCTGTGGCCACTCCAGAGATGGGAGAGGGCTGGGTCTTTCTGGGATGGGGCTCCACAAATTCCCCTGCCCTCCTCGCTGTCCTCACCCACCCCACACACGCCTGGGCTGGAAGGTCTGACACCCTGACACACAGGCAGTGCCAGGATTTCGTGCTGCTGCCACGGAATCAAGTTGTAGGGGCTGCTTGCAAGGCTCTGTGAGGTGACTGCAGGCAGCCTGGGATGAGATGATCACAGAGGGACCCCAGCTCCTCTGCAGGAAGCTTTTCCATGAGTTCCTGGGGAGCAGTGTTCTCTGACACCCTGACTGCAGAGCCGAGGCTGGCTCTGGCACTGCTGGAGCCTGGCGTCACCAGGGCTGTTTGTTTCCCGGGCTGTTTGTTTCCCAGCCTGTTATTCACTGGCTCCATTCTCCAGCCAAAAGAGCTTTGCAAGTAGTAATAAAAAAGGATGAATGGGATGGCATGGGATGATTAACTAGGACTGTGGAAGATGGGCCAGCACCTGGGCTGCTGGCAGCACAAGCACCTGGCAAACAGGGCTGTGTCCCACATCCCATCCTCTGCTGGAGCTGCCCTGAACGCCCATGGAATGGCTGGGGTTGGAAGTGACTTTAAAGCTCATCCAGTCCCACCCTGTGCCATGGACAGGGACACCTTCCACTATCCCAGGCTGCTCCAAGGTGTTTCCAGCCTGGTCTTGGACACTTCTGGGGATGGGGCAGCCACAGCTGCTCTGGGCAGCCTGGGGCAGTGTCCCACCACCCTGAACTGACCATCCCCACCACCACCCAGCCCCACAAAGCTGGGCTTTCACAGTCAGTCTCTCTTGTGGTGTTGTGTTCAGGGTTTTGATAGACCTCCAGCAGAACCTCTTGGATTTATCCCTGCTCTCCCCACACTTTGGCATGACAGTTGGGATTTTGATGCGGTTCTAATCGTTCCGGACTATAAAAAACAAGCCCTGTCTTTCACCAGCATATGGTTCTCCCTGTATAACAACAGACACCAGCACTTTCAATTAAGTTTCTGGAAGCGGTGCTGAAGCACACATGACTCATTTCACAAGTGCACTAACGAGTGAAACGATCCCGCTTCTTGCCAGATCTCCACTCATCAGGAAACAAACAGTATCTGATGTCTTTCTTTCTTTCTTTCTTTCTACGCTGACGAAAACAACACCCTGCTCCACGGCCGCGGAGCCCGCGCGGAGATCGCCCAGCTAAATATTCTAATATTTGATAACAGCCCTGCCAGCACGGAGCTGACTCATTCCATGGCATGTGCTGCTCCCTGAGGATTGCTCTCAGCACAGTGAACAATTAGCTGCTTCATTCATCCCAGCTTGAGAATGGCAGATAGTTACAGGACCACGGGCACGCTCCTGACGGGAGGGATTTATCAACACTCGTAGTTGTTGCTCCTGTAATTAATCTCACGCTATTTCCACACACACTCGCTCACCCTCTGCTCCTGACTCCCAAACACTTTTTTATGCTCAGAATGGCATAGAAATCATTTTGGTTTCTGGTCGGTGACGCGGACAGGACCAGGAAAAATCAAGATGTAATTTGGGGGCTCTGCTCCCCAGCATTCCTCAAATCCTTTGAGGCAGAGCAGAGGTGTCCAGCCCCAGCCCACACTGCCCGTGGGCCAGCACAGCCCTGTGACAGTGCTGTCACACCCCCCTCCACGTGCAGCCCAGGAACACACAGCTGGTCCATCCCAAGGGAGCTGCTGGCTCTTGGTGTCTCAGGGCTGCTGCTCCTGCCCCTGCCTCTGGGGTGGAGCTCAGCATCCCTCTGGAATGTGCTTCCTGGCTGGCTTGGCAATGGGAACCCCTGGCAATCCAAACCCCACCGTGCCCCTTCCCTCCCAACACTGCTCAGGAATCAGACACTTGAATCCTCCAGGTCACAGGGAGATGGCAAATACCAGGCAAAGCATTTCTGTATCCCACATCCCTGCAAAACAGACAGCTCCTGGGATCCTCTGCCTCTAATTTTCTCCCTTCCAAGTCCCCAGACTCAGGCTCCAACTGGAGATGTATTTTATTGGCTACTCATTGCTACAGTTATGGCCCGTGTGAGGACGGCGTCCTTGGCACAAATGAGCACAGCACTGACTTCAGCATCTTCCTCCTTGTAATTACTGCCCAAAAACTCACCACGGAAATCAGAAGAAAGGGGGACTGCTCAGGAAGGGATGAGAAGGACCACTCCCAGTGTCCCAGGGGTCACCCCAGTGGCTCTGAGGGTGGGACCCCAGGGTCTGGCTGACTGTGAGGAGGCATCCCATGGCTGCAGAGGGCTGGTCCTGCCACCCCACTGCCAGGCTGGGCTGGCCATCCTCCTGGGACAGGGCAAACGTGTCCCCACAGCTGCCACTGCTGTTTTTGGGTCACACCCTGACCCCATGGAGGTGCTACCACAGGGGATGGAGCAGGGACACCTCCATGTCCATGGACACCATGAGGCCACTACAGAGCACATCTGTGTGTCACAGAATCCCAGGACGGTTTGGGTTGGAAGGGACATTAAGCCTCATCTCATTCCAACACCCTGCCATGGGCAGGGACATCTTCCCTCAGGTGTCCAGCACTGCCCTTGAGGGCACAGCCTGAGCCTGGCCCAGGCTGTCAGAGCTCTGCTGTGCTCTCATCCCTTGACTGGTGGCTCTGGCTTGTGACCCATGCTGCTCTGCTCTCCCCAGAGCAGATCCACCTGGTTACACAGGCAGATATCCCTGATATCCACACTCCCCATCACCCCACGCCAGCCAGGAAGGACAGGTGTCCCAGCAACCTCCCAGCTGTGGCTCATCCATCCCAGCTTCCAGCACATCCTGACCTGTGCCAAGAACAGGGGCGTGGACAGGCACCAACCATTTGTACCTCCCCATTTGCCAGGGTGCCACTTGAGTGCCTTGAGGCTGGCACTGATATGCTGTGGCCTTGGTGCCCTGTGACCTTGGTGCCAGGTGCCAGCAGTGCCTGCTGCCATCACTCCCTGGTTCTCCCAGTTTCTCTCCTCTGGCTGGACATGGACACGGGGCAGGAGATACCTCAGTACAGCATTGCTGGGGCAGTTTTCCAGTTATTCCTGTCACCCTCAGCTGTACCAGTGACAACTAAGTCAAGACAGTTCATGGATTCTCTGTGGGGAGCTGGGGAGGTTCCTCATGGAAAGGGGGGGCAGGCATTGGAATGGGCTGCCCAGGGCAGGGGTGGAGTCACCATCCCTGGGGGGATTTAACAGATCTGTGGATGTGGCACTTGGGGATACGGGTCAGTCGTGGGCTTGTCAGTGCTGGGTAATGGTTGGACTCGATGATCTCAGGCTTTTCCAATCCTAATGATTCCACGATCCGGTGAGATTTTTTGGTAAGAGCTGCCCAGTCCTGTCCTCACTGCGTTCAGCCTTCAGCTCCCTCCTCCCAGAGCCATCACTGCCCTCCTGGAGCTCAGCAGTTGGGTCAAGGACCTTCTGTCTGCCCCACCAGCTGCCAAACCGAACCGAACCAAACCGAACCGAACTGAACCGAACCAAACTGAACCAAACCGAACCGAACCAAACTGAACCAAACCGAACCGCACCGAACCGAACCGAAACGAAACCAAACCAAAACCAAACTGAACCAACCCAACCCAACCCAACCCAAACCAAAACCAAACCGAACCGAACTGAACCGAAACCAAACCAACCCAACCCAACCCAACCCAAACCAAACCAAACCAAACCAAACCAAACCAAACCAAACCAAACCAAACCAAACCAAACCAAACCAAACCAAACCAAACCAAACCAAACCATACCAAAACCAAACCAAACCAAACCCAAACCAGCTCGCTCTGCCCTTCTCAGCACTGCCCCAGGGAATCTGCTCCAATGCAAGAGGGAAGAATCACAGAAACTCCTGTGCTGGAAGGGACCCACAAGGGTCATCGAGTCCAACTCCTGGCCCTGCACAGGACACCCCCCAGACTCATATGAAATGATTCACCTGCTGAGAGCTCTCCTGGGCCAGGGAGAGGAGCTGAGGTTTGGTGCTTTGCTGGAGCAGAGCCGAGCCCAGACAATGCCCCTGCTCAGACCCCGAGTGCCAAACCTGCTGCCAGCTCCTGCTCACCTCCCCTGCACAGGAGAGCCAGGGACCGTTAGCACTGGATGAATGGGAAAGAATTGAAATCAGCTTGGAGACAATTCCCAGGCTGGAGCAGAGGCAGAATTAGCCAGCTTATTATTTTTATTTAATGCCCGCATTGTGCCCCCAGATGAATAATTGGTGTGTGGGGCTCTGCACGCAGGGCTGTTATGAAGTTTAATTCATTAGCGCTTGTAAAGTGCCTCGAACTCGGGAGATGAAAGGTGTCCTCAGAGCGCCAGGAGCTGTTCCAGCTCCAGCACTGCGGATGTTTAATAAGGATATTGAACGACTCCTCTGAGCCAGCACTTTGCGTTTTAACTTCTTTATGGCTGTTTTTACAAGCAGGATCCTAGAGAGCCAAAAAAAAAGTTGAAAGAGAAAGCCTCATCATAGTGCACAGAGCTGGCTCTGCACAGCCACAGACGAGGGTGTGCCACCCTCAGCCCTGCCCTGGGGGACAGTGCCAGGGCTCTGTCCCCATCACCAGCTCTTCCACGGGAATGAGGAGCTGTGACAGCTCTGGGGATGTCACTGGATGGGTGCTGAGAGGGGCAGGTGAGAAGAAAGGAAGGTCTGGACGAACTGGAACTGGGGCCTGGTTGCCTGGTTTGCCTGCAG
Organism: Nicator chloris; assembly: GCA_013400495.1. Classification (NCBI taxonomy): domain Eukaryota; kingdom Metazoa; phylum Chordata; class Aves; order Passeriformes; family Pycnonotidae; genus Nicator; species Nicator chloris. Next base: position 19,268 of record WAAE01016445.1, on the reverse strand, counting down.
GGGTCTGGCCTGTCCTCCATGTCCTGAGTTTGTCTGATGCAGGAAGAGGGGAGAGTGGGGGCCATCTGGCCATCCCTGACACCCACCCACCCCTCCATCCCTCCATCCATCCATCCCTGCCATCCTGCTCTGACCTCCTCTGGCACAGCCAGACACCTGGGTGAGTGGATGATTTTCCCAGAATCCCAGAATCACGGAATGACACATAGAAGGGACCTGAAAGCTCATCTAGTCCCACCTTCTGCCCTGGGCAGGGACACTTTCCACCTGACTGTGTTGCTCCAAGCCCTGTCCAACCTGGCCTTTTTTTTTTTTTCCAGGGATCCACAGCTGCTATGGGCACCCTGTGCCAGGGCCCGCCCACCTTCACAGGGAACAATTCCCTCCCAATATCCCACCTAACCCTGCCCTTTGCCAGTGCGAAGCTATTCCCCCTTGTCCTGTCACTCCATGATCATGTCCAAAGTCCCTCTCCGGCTCTCTTGGAGCCCCTGTAGGAACTGGGAGAGGCTCTGGGCTTCCCTGGATCCTTCTGCCCTCCAGGTGAGCACCCCCAGCTCTCCCAGCCTGGCTCCTGACAGTGTTTCCTGCCAGCCCCAATTTCTGCTCAGTGCAGCCACTCAGTTTGTGACAAAACCATTGCACTGAGCCCAGCTCTGCCAAGGCCAGGAACACGGATCCTTTGGAACACCTGCTTCTCCCACATCCATCTTCCTGCAGCTATTGCTGCTCAGTTATCTGGCAAGGAACCCCGGCTGTGAGTGCACAGAAAACCTTTCCTTGCCTTAGCCAGGTGGGAAGAGCTTTCCTTGTCTGAAGTGCCACCTATGGCACCTATGGCTGCATTTCCCACCAGCAATGAGCTTGGAAAAGAATCTTTTTTAAATGTCCCACTGGGAGGAGAGTGAACAGCACCAACGAAGGATGCAGGATGTGGCCGAGAAAGCAGCGACTTCTTCCCTTGAAGGAAAAATGGATCCTCAAAAGTGAAGGCCATGACCTCCTCACCTGCCTTCTACTCATTCTTTTCCTAATGCTGCTGCAAGCAGAAAACCTCTCCCGTTTCCCTGGCAGCTGTGTTCCCAGACAGCTCCATACAGCACATGGAGTACAGGGAGCAGGGAGCATCTCCTGCCTTGGAACACTGGGAGCAAGCCATGTCCTTGCCCCTGCTCACAGGAGAGAGGACTCATTGTTTGCTTTAATTATCCCAAAGCCTCTTGGAGGAAAATAAAATATTTATCAGGGACTTGTGGCTCTGGTGAAGGAGATTATACTCAAATTAAAATTTTAGATGCCTGTAAAATTTAATTTGCCTTAGTGCAGGGCATTTCCTGTCTCTGACAACGAGAAGGGTTTCTCTGACCAGGACTGAGCCTTTGCACAGCTGTCTCCTTCCAGCATTCCCAGTGCTGGCCAGGAGTCAGCTCAGGCTGCTCTGCCTGTGCCACCAGCTCCAGCCCAGCCTGGCAGCCCCTTCCCCATGTCCTGGGAGCACAGAGAAGCTGATCTGTGTGGGAGAAGATGGAGCTGCTCAGCCCAGCTCCACAGCCCACCCCCAGCTCCTGTCCCATCACCTGATGGATGGGACAGGTTCTCCAGAGGAGCCTGCTCCTGGGACATGTCCTTGACTTCTCTGAGGTTTTTCATGGACAGCCTTTAGCCCTCTCCCAGTCCCCATTCCCCACTGAAATCCATCCTGCTGCCAAGCCTGAGCCTGGCTTGGCCCTGCCCTGGCAGTGCCCTTCCTGCCCAGGGTGTCCAGGGTGTCCAGGGTGATGTCCCTCCTGGGCAGAGGAGCCTTCTCCAGACATCTGGAAAACCCCATGGCCCGTGATGGGTTGCTGTGGTGCCACCACAGTGAGGGGACAGGCACAGGAACCCATGGACACTGTCCCTGCTGGGAAGGGGCCCAGGGGCACAGATCAGGTTATAGTGACTGAACCACTTGTTATCCCACACCAGCCTTGCAGAAAATCCCTTTTCCTGTGTGTGTGGGGTGATGTGCTCCAGCTCTCCACTCCTGGGAGTGATGCTTTATGTCCAAAAAAAGGGAAGGATGATGAAACTGTGCTGCCAGAGGGATGGGGAGCCACTGTCCCATTTGGGATGTTCCTGACAGATGGGACATCTGTTCCTGTGCTTTTCCAGGCTGCCCCACAGAGCCCAAGCCTGCTGTGCCCTGCCAGCCTGAGCACTGGTTTAGCTGGGAATCCAGGTCTCCAGGCTCCTGCTCCTTGCCCTCACACTGTGCTTTTCCCATTATTGCTGACAGCTTTGCCAGAGCTTGGGAAACAGGATTTCATTTTGCTCTTATCCCAGGAGCAGAAACCGGGGAAGAAAGTGCCAGGGAAAGAAATCCAAACCACAACCTGGAAATCCAGAGGGATTCAGGTCTGGCATGACAGGGATCACCCAGGAGCCTCACTGCCAAGTGAAATCCTACACTGGGATCAGAATCAGGGAGTTTGAAAACACATCCTATCCCCCTCATGCTGTCCTCGGGCTCCCAGCCCCACATGTGCTCCCCCAGCTCTGCTGCCTTCCCAGGAGTTCAATGGTTTCCTTTTCCAGCCAGCCCTGTCCACGAAGGTTTTTCATTTCAGGATTAATGTCTCCAACTCCAAAGGCTTCCCAAAGGCTTCCACGGCCATCAAGGGGGAACCCTTCCCTCTCCAGCAGGCAGGAACCTCCCCAGCATCACTGAGGGAATTAAACAGAGACATCAAAGGCCCTGTCAGAGCCAGGGGAAGGCACAGGCATTCCAAATCCCAGCAGAGTCTCTGTCAGATTGAAAGAGGACAAATCCTTCAGAGATTTCTCCTTCAAGGAAAACGAGGATGGAAGCACGAGAGTTGCAGGGATCTGAACAGGCAGAGTGCAGCAGGAGTGAGGTGGGGCTGGGGGCACAAAGGGCAGCACAAGTCTGTCCCCACGGACTCCCCAGAGCCTCATCCTGCATGGAAGGGGACCCTGCTGGCCCCAGGATCAGGCTGAGGCACCCACGGGGGACAGGCTGTGCTTGGTGTCCCTGAGGACAGCCATTCCTGCCCTGGGCTCCCACCAGTGCCTTCCTGCATTCCTACACAATTCCCTGCTCAAGCCAACCCTCCAGTGCCAAACACACTCCAGCCCCTTCCCAAACCACATATTCCCACTGGCTCCATCAGCCCACGGGCTGAACACACAGCACAAGGCTGTGGATCCACGGAGCAGCTGCCTGGGTGGTGAGTGAATTTAGGGAATATAAGCTGGGCAGGCTCTGGGACACGCGGCTCTTGTGGCAGGGACACTTTGGAGCATCTCAGAGAATTAGCACTTAATTGCCTCCAACACCTTGATAAACTGTCCAAGCTCCACAAGCTGCTCTGTGCGTGTCCCTTGTGTCCCCAGCAGTTTGGGCAGCTCAGCCCAGCCCAGTCTGGCTCCAAGGGAGGCTGCACAGATAACCCAGCCTCTGCAACCCTCTCCTCATCCTCGGGGGAAGCTCTTTATCTCCACCCTTCCCAAGAGGAACACATGGACGTGCCAAGGATGAGAGACAGTGACACGGTGGCATTTCAGGGGACTGAACACCAGAGACCCCTGATAGCTGCAGGGTGGGGAAAGGGATGGGGAGGGATGATGTGGGAGCCCAGGGCGCTGTGGAGTGGGATGGGGGGGAGGGGGAATGGTGTGGGAGCCCAGGGCAAGGCGGGATGGGAGGATGGGAATGGCTGTGGGAGCCCAAGGCACCACAGCACTCAGTGCTGGGGTGGGGGGTACCAAGCCCTTCCTCCAGGCTGGTAGTGAGTCCAGGGCTGCCCCTGCCAGGCTGGGCAGGTGCTGACAGGACCATGAGTGCTGGACATGGGCACCCTGAGCCTTGTCCGAGGCCTGGGACCCGGGCGTGTGACAGGGACTGAGTGTTGGTGAGCCCTCCCTGCCTCCTGGGACCTGGGGGGACCCTTGGAACAAGTCCTGGTCCCCAGAACCTGGGACTGGGACTTCTCAGGCCCCACATGTCCTCCCCTTGCCTGTGGCTGTCCTCACCGTGTCACCATGTCCAGCCCCAGGTGGGGACGCTGCTCCTGCAGGGGCCCAGGGAGCTGTGGGGGTGAAAGGAGCATGAGGTGCCAAGGATGGGGTGATCCTTCCCTGTCCTGTCCCCAGTAAGGGAGGGATAAAGGGTGCTGAAGGATGGGGCCATCCCCCACAACTCTTGGCAGACCCTGGACATCCTGCAGGCAACAGCCAAGAGGCGCCTGAGCTCGCACAGAGGGAAGGGTCAGCAAAGAACAAGGAGACATCATGGGAGAAGAACAGGCTCCTTCAGGAGGAGGGACAGGGACACAGCGGGTCCCCAGCTCATCCCCTTCTCCATAATGCCACCCAAGCTCCCAGACAGCTCCCTGCTCCCCAGGACCAAATCTGGATGAACTCACAGCCTGGCAGAATACACAGACAAACCCCAGGAATTATGGATGCAAGAATTACAGAAACCTTTTTGGTTGGTGGGAACGCCCAAATTTCTCCCAAGAGGTCGCTCTGGTCACCACAGCAGTGGTGGGAGCTGGGATCTGTGCCAGGCTGGGAACTCTGCCAGCTCTGCTGCGGGCACCCTGCGAGCACAGGGCACTCAGCTCCGCATCCAGTGGAAAACAGCAGCAGCAACTGGACATGCAATCTATTTTTCCAGAGAAAATAGGAATCAAATGGAACATGGCTGCTGTGTGAATGGGTTCACCCCCCCGGGAGCACTCGCTGGGGCTCTGTGACCTCTGTCACACCACAGAGCTGAGTGATGTCCCTGTGCTTCCCTCCTGCCACAGCCCCAATCGCAGCGTGAGGCAGAGGCCGGAGCAGGGAGTGCAGGGGTGAATCCCTCACCTTCCAGGGAGAGATCATGGACTGGAGAAGGACACACAGGACACACCCAAGCACAGCTGGTCTCTTGCAGCCCTGTCTCCTACAAGCTTCTCCTCTCCTCTCCTCTCCTCTCCTCTCCTCTCCACTCCCCCTCTATTCTCGCCCCCCCTCCTCTCCCCTCTTTTTTCC
>WAAE01016445.1:3271-14208 GCA_013400495.1 Nicator chloris | reverse complement strand
CCTTCCCTTCCCTTCCCTTCCCTTCCCTTCCCCTCCCCTCCCCTCCCCCCCCCCCCCCCCCCCCCGCCCCCCCCCCCTCCCCCCCCCCCCTCCCCTCCCCTCCCCTCCCCTCCTCTCCTCTCCTCTCCTCTCCTCTCCTCTCCTCTCCTCTCCTCTTTTCTCTTTTCTCTTTTCTCTTTTCTCTTTCTCATGCTTCCAAGCAAACTGTCCAGAGCTGTGCCTCCAGGATGCCCCAAATTCCCCCCAGGTCACCAAGCCCAGGGTGTCTGGCACAAAGCAGGAGCCTCTGCTGTGCCCCTGGTGCCAGACAATGCCTGGGGGATGCTGGCACACCCTGTGACAGCTCAGGTGAGCCCCAGAGCCACCTGGGGCTGCCTCAGGCCAGGAGGGCGTCCTGGGAGCTGCAGGCAGGAATTCCTGACGGCTGCAATGGAATGCCAACACTGGCATTCAGGGCCCATAGCAGGGCCCCCCAGCCAGGAAGGAGGACAGTCCCTGCACCCAGGCCCCACATCTTCCCTCCCTGTGCCCCTCAACTCTGTCCTAGAGAAGTGGCAGGATGTCAACAAGGAGGTGAAGTCCCTGTGGAAGCCGTGACACCCCAACACCATCGAGTAACGGGGTGTCACCCGTGGGACCAAACGGCCTGGGTGACCCTGACCCATAAGCACGGCATGGATGGGGAGTCAGGACCCATAAGTGGGGATTTAGGGGGTGTTTAGACACATAAATGGGGGCCTGGGGCCCATAAATCGCGTTTGGGGAGTTGCTTGTACTCCTAGATGGGGGTCAGGGAGCGTTGGGATCCATAAGTGGGGAGCTGAGGAGTGTTTGGATCCTTGGATGGGGGTTTGAACCTCAGATGGGGGTCAGGGGTGCGTTGGGCCCCAGAGACTGGGGCCCCATAGATGGGAGGTTAAGGGGGAACAAAGACACATAGATAGGGGTTGGGGGGGCATTGGGCTCCACAGGTGTGGGATTGAGGGGTGCAGGGACCCTTAGATGAGGGTTTAAGGGACACCACCACCCACAGATGTGGAGCAGAGGGGTTTTGTGACTCATATCTAGGGATCAGGGTGCACCTGGAGGGCACAAGAGCCACAGCCAGGCTCGGGGGCTGTTCTGGGATGGGGCCTGGCATGGGGCAGGGGCCACCCCAGGAATGGTGTGGGCACTTGAGGCACACGTGGAGCAGGCAGCAATGTCTCCCTGTCCAGCTGGTCATGGAGCACTCTGGGCTCAGCCCTCGAGGGTTAGTGACAGGGACAGAGCTGTGGAGCGTCCCACGGATCCCCCAGTGCCCCAGGAGCTGCTGCAGGAGGTGGGCACTGAGCTGTGCACGCCTGGCTCTGAAACAACCACGGAGAGCTGGAAGCATCCATGTGGGAATGTGGCACAGAAGGCTTTGCAGGTGGGAGCCCAGAACAATCCTTCATCGGACAAAACAGCTTCTAATCCTATTTTTATGCTGTGCTAGGAGTGTGCCCTACAATTCCCAGGGAGGCTCTTGCAGGGAGAAAGACAGCAGAGACAGAAAAGGAAAAAGCCTGAGCCCCGCAGCCGGAGGGAGGCAGGGCTGGGGAGGATGAGTTACGGACAGAGACGGAGGGAATTGAATTTGTATGGCCTAGAAAGCCAGTGCTGGAGGGGGAACAGGATAACACTGTATAAATATCTAAAGGGCAGTTGTGTGAGGAAGGGGAACGAAGTGACGCATGCAGCAGTCGTGGGAGGGACGCGCTGGGCCATGCTGGGAACGGCTTCCCGAGGGAGCAGTGGGCTGCTGCAGCCTGCTGGGCAGGAGCAGGGAGGCTGCCAGAGCCTGCCTGGGGCTCCAGGGCAGGAGCAGGAAGAAGCAGGCTGGCACGAGCAGTTGGTGGCCCTGGCACAGCTGGGAGGGCACTGTCCCCACAGCCCCCAGCAGTGACCAGTGGTGACCAGCAGTGACCAGACCTCTGAGGTGCTGTTCCTGCTGGCTCAGCACAGAGCTCCAGGTGCCCTGGCAGAGCCTGACCTCTCCATTCCCTCTGCCACCACAGCTTCCCAAAGGAAGGAATCATTAAGGTTGGAGAATCCCTCTGAGATCATTGAATTCAACCCTTAACGTAGCACTGCCAAGGTCACCACTAGCCCCTGTCCCCAGGTGCCACATCCACGTTTTTTGAACAATTCCAGAGGTGGTGACTCCACCACTGCCCTGGGCAGCCTGTGCCAGTGCCTTTCCATGGAGAAATTTTCCCTAATATCCAATCCAAGCCTTCCCTGGCACAACCTGAGGACTGAGGCATTGAAAACCTCAATCCTTTCTAGCACAGAAATTCCCTGCAGAATTCCAGCCTGAGGCTGATCTGCTTCCCCTTGGCCATGAGGGACCTGCCCAGGCTGTTTTTGGGTGTCCTTGGAGAGGACTCCCAGCCACCCCCCAGGCTGGGCTGTGTGGGATGAGCAGAAATCACAGCGGTGCCAGAACGGAGCACGCTCCCACCCCTGTCTGTGTTCCTGCCCCTCTCCTGGCTCTTCCCTGCAAATTCGAGCTGCTTCTCACAATCACATTTGCTTTTTCTTCTTCTTCTTAAAAAAAAAGGCTTTTCTCTCTGCCGTTGCCATGTGCAAACCCACACAAACACCAGGAAAAGCCGGCGCCGGCTCCGCAGAGCCGATGCCCGCAGAGCCCCTGTCACACAGGCAGAGCCGGAAAACAGGAGAAAAATAGATTTTCCCTTCAGCCCTTCCAGACACATGACTGAGACTTATTATAGCAATAACAGGCACAGGGGGTTCACAGAGGCTGTCCCTGTGTGTTCCTCCCCTCGCTGCTGAGCCCCTTCCCTCCCCAGTGAAACTGGGGCAGGTTCCCCCAGAGCACAGCAGTGCTTGGGAAGGATTCCCAGGGTAAGGAATCCCTCAGACTGGGGCTCCAGTGGGAAGGAAGCCATGGAGCAGAGCTCCATCAGGAGATGCTGCTCCTGAGGAGGATGGTGGGGGTTGTTCAGCTTGAGGAAAGGAAGGATCCAGGGAGAGCTCAGAGCCCCTCCCAGTGCCTAAAGGGGCTCCAGGAGAGCTGGAGAGGGACTGGGGACAAGGGCCTGGAATGACAGGATAAGGAGGAATGGCTTCCTACTGCCAGAGGGCAGGGTTAGGTGGAATTCTGGGAGGGAATTGTTCCCTGTGAGGGTGGGCAGGCCCTGGCACAGGGTGCCCAGAGAAGCTGTGGCTGCCCCTGGATCCCTGGAAGTGTCCATGGCCAGGTTGGAAACGGCTTGGAGCAACCTGAGATAGTGGAAGGTGTCCCTGCCCCTGGCAGGGAGTGGGACTGGATGATCTTTAAGGTCCTTTCCAACCCAAGCCAGATTAGGATTTACCTAGGATTCCCAGCTGTTTACCCGGCTCTGAGCATGGTGCATGTTCCTGATGCCCCAGTTTGCAACAACACAGCACAAACCACAGAATTTGTGTGTGCTGCTGCTGGCAGCTCTTCCTCCTCCTCCTCCCCCTTTTCCTCCTCCTCCTCCTCCTCCTTCTCCTTCCCCTCTTCCTCCTCCATCCCTATCCACCACCCCAGCACTGGGGGACCATGGCCACACACCACCAGAGGCAGGGGCTCCAGCAGATCAGCCTTTGGGATGATTATCCCTGTATCCACTTACCTCCAAAGGTTTTAAAACACGAGCACCTCTGGATATGCACATTTCTGAGTGCATCCATAATCACCCAGGTTCCCGGGAGGAGGGGAACCGGTGCTGCTGACACTGGAACTCCTGCCCAGCCAGCTGTGCGTCATCATGGAAACCACATCTGTCACTCACTTCTTCCCAGGCCTGTTAAATAACGCAGGTCACCCAGGCCTTCCCCGCTGAGGTGTGTGCCCACCCTGGATTTTGCTGTCCCCTCGGCTTTGGTGCCAATGTACCCCCAAAGAGCAGCCCTGGTTGGCTCCTTTTCCAGCAGCCAGGGAAGCAGGAGCATCCCAGTGCCTGGGCATGGCAGACAACTCACAGCCCGCTGCTGAAGGGAACAACAGTGACAACGAAAAGACACAGGGTAGGTGTCACTCCTCACTGGATCCTGACAGACCCATTGCAGTGCAGTGGTGGATAATGCAGCTGGGGAGGTCTGTCTGTGTGCCCGGGCTCTCCTCAGGCCCTGTGGCCCCAGAGCTGTGCCCCACGCTGCCCTCACTGCCTTGGCCTCACTGGGCTCCTGGGAACAGAGCCAGGGCAGCACCCGCAGGCCACCACAGAACCTCGGGATCCCACAGTGGTTTCAGTGCGAAGGGATCTTAAAAATCACCTTGTTCCAGTCCCTGCCCTGGGCAGGGACACCTTCCACCAGACCAGGCTGCTCCAAGCCCCATCCAACCTAGCCATGAACACTTCCAGGGATCCCGGGGCAGCCACAGCTGCTCTGGGCACCCTGTGCCTCGTCCTTACCAGCTGGGCACAGCTCCTGCCCTGCCCAGGGCACCCAGCCCCACTCAGCACATCCCTGCAGGGCTGCTGCGAGGCCACAGACCTGACTGGGTGACTGGAGGCTCTTCCAAGGTCACTGTGGGGGAAAATGAGGTACCAGAGTCTGATCTACCCACAGGCATCAGCTGGACCCACAACATTTTTCTTGGTTGAAGGGCTTCACCACCTCATTCCCAGAGCCAGCTTACTTGGAGTCTTTCACTATAGAGCCAGGCTAGGGGAGCTGAGGATGTCCAGACTGGGGAAGAGAAGGATCCAGGGAGACCTCAGAGCCCCTTCCAGTGCCTAAAGGGGCTCCAGGAGAGCTGGAGAGGGACTTGGGACAAAGGGCCTGCAAGGACAGGACACAGGGAATGGCTTCCCATTGCCAAAGGGCAGGGTTAGATGGGATATTGGGAGGGAATTGTTTCCTGTGAGGGTGGGCAGGCCCTGGCACAGGGTGCCCAGAGAAGCTGTGGCTGCCCCTGGATCCCTGGAAGTGTCCAAGGCCAGGCTGGACAGGGCTTGGAGCAGCCTGGGACAGTGGAAGGTGTCCCTGCCTGTGGTAGGCGTGTGGAACTGCAGGAGCTTTAATGTCCCTTCCAACTCAAGCCATTTGGGGATTCCATAATTCCCTGATTTTTCACCTTCCTTTATCACTCATCTGCAACTTTAACTCTTTTAGCCAACCTGAAAAGAGAGGGGCACAAGTGACCACCAGGTGACTGCAGCCCCCTGTGCTGTCCCAGGGGCTGTGGGTGTGTCTGCTGCTCATGCAGGGCAGCTGTGGGACATGGGGCTGTGCCTGCTGGGACTGGGACAATCCCAGGGCTCAGGAGCCAGCCATGCAGGGCAGAAGGGAGGGCTGGGCAGAGCCACGCAAAGGGTGAAGGGTCCTGGAGGTGTGGGGATGCTCAGGGATGTCCCACCACACAGGGCTGATGCAGCACAAAGGGATCAGCCTCCAAGAGTCCTTCCAGGGGGGCTTTTCTCCAGGGCAGCTGCCCAGGCTTCCCCTGCAGACATCAGCCCAGAGGACCAGCCTTGGCTCCTCCAGAGCTGGGGCTGCAGCTGAATCCCTGCCCAGGTGCCTCCTGGACCAGGAATGATTTATCCTGCTCCCAAGCCTGTCCTGAGGCACAAGCAAAGCCAGAGGTTCCCCAGCCAAGGACACGCTAAACTGGCCAAGATGAGAATCCTCCCACTGCAGCCCAGACCGGCTTTTGTTCCTGGCAGGGATTCAGCTGCAGCCCCAGCCTTGGAGGAGCCTTCCCAGCACCTGCTGGGATCCTCTGCACAGAGCACCCCAGGGTGCTGGTGGGGGGTGCTGGCCCCTGCTGAGGTGCTCCTGTGCCGTGGGATGGGGTCAGGGCACTGCTGGGCTGTTCCTGAGCCAGCACGTCCCACACTGTGTGTCACTGCAGAGTAATGGCAAAGAAAGGAGCCCCAAGAGAGATCCAGGCACAGAACTCTGTGTCAGCCTGCCCTGGTCCTTGGGAGCAAGCCCTGCACCAGGAGCTGAGTCTGGATCAGGACCACGGAAGAAGCTCCAGCTCTTCCCTGCAATGAAGGGACCTTTGTCACCCTCAGGTGACAAAGCCCAGCTACCCCCGACCTCCCTCTCCCAGGGGGGTCTTTCTCCAGGGCAGGACTGCCCCACTCACAGCTCCTATCAAGACCAGGTGCTCCCAGTCCAGCACACTGCCCATCCCAGGGGTTGCCAGGCACGGAACAGATGGAGCAGCCTGTCCCCAGCTTGTCCCCAGCCTGTCCCCAGCATGTCCCTGCACCCCAGTGCTCAGTCTGGGCAGGGGAGGCATCAGCTCCCACCTCCTACCTGGGGCCTGAGGGATCTGTTCTTTTCCTACCTTAATGTCTTTCCCCGGCTGTGTCCACAGCCCCAGGACCTCCTGCCATCCCGTGTCCCCTGTCCCCAAGGCCAGGCCCTGCTGCTGCAGAGCTGGAGGTGAGCGGGGAGGGCGGGCACAGAGCCCTCGCTGTTCGAACAGCTAATTAGATCCCAGGAAACCTCCTGGAGGGCGAAGCTCCAGCCCTGCCACCCCCTCAAGACATTGTCCATGCCTGGATGGCTGCCTGATTCCCATCTCCATAATTGACCCAGTCCCTGGGAGTGGCTCTGGCGGGGCTCAGCTCACGGCTCACTGGGTTTGATCCCCACTCCAGCGGCGCTGACGAGGCCGATGGCACAGAGCAGGGCCACGTGCACGGCTCCCGGGCACGGATTCCCCGTGAATCCCACCGCATGTTTCCACCCTGCTCTCCTCTTCCACCCTCACCCCCGTGCAGCACTGGGGACACCGGCACCCACGGGAGGAAGAGGAGGGGAGGAAGGCTGTCCCCTGGGCTGGCGGGGCTCACAGCCCTCCGGCCCCTCGGGCCCCAGCTGTGGCCAGGGCAGGCCTTGGAGGGGCTGGGGGCTCCGAGGGCAGCAGGGATTTTGGATGAGGGGAGGGGACAGCTCTCGCTCAGAGATCTGGCACCCGGTGTCATCTCCAGGGACAGCCCATCTACCCCGACCCCACCCACGGGGACAGGCGGGCAGGACACCAGCCACAGCCCCGCCAAGCATCCCGCACGCCCGGAGCCGCCGCACCCGCAGGATGGGCACAGGAGCCACTCTCGCTGTCACATCTGCAGGACGGGGACAGTCCTGCCCAGGTCCCCATACGTGTCCCCACCGGGCAGGTAGGAGCAGCCCCCCTTTCGTGCCCCTTTTCCCGGCTGGCAGCTGGAGGGAGCGCCCAGCACAGCTGGGGCAGCGCTGCCATCCCCACACCGCTCCCGCTCCCTCGGGCATGCCCCCGGCCCGCCAGCTTTGTGAGGGGACAGGGGAGCTGGGGGGGCCCTCAATGCCCCCCAAGTGCCCCTCCACAGCCTGTCAGCCCTGGGTATTGGGCAGGAGGCGGCAGGAGGGGTTTCAGAGAGGTTTCTGGAGAGCCCAAAGCCCGGAGCAGGACAGAGCCCTGGTTCGGGATGAGCCCAAGCATTCACAGCTCCCTGTGCCCCCGTGCTGTGCTGTGGCTCAGGACAGCCAGGCACAGCCACCACCGAAAGCCTCCTCAGCTTTAGGGGCTGCTGGAAAGGGCTTGAGTCACCAGCCAGGCCCCCAATCTCTTGCTTCCCCCAGTCCCCAAAGCCTGGTGGTGCCCGTGGGAAGCAGCCCCTGCCCCAGCTCCTCCGGGACCTGCGAGCAGGGAAAGGTGCTCTGCAGAGGCACTCAGAGCCCAAATTAGCCACACTGGGCTCAATCTGAGATTCTGACAGCGGATGCCAAATTTATTTCCAAACGCACTGTGGAAATGTCAGCGTGCTGGTCGGAAGGAATTGGGTACATGCTCCCTTTTAAATAGCACCAAGCATATGGGAGGAGGATGATTAGATTGCTTCCAAGCTGCCAAATTTCTTTGCTGCAGCTAAAAATCTTCTCCAAAATGTCCCAGCCCACAGTGTTTCTCAGCACTGAAGTCTGTGCCGAGACTTTGCCATTGACAGTTGTGCTCTGAGCAAGAAAACAGAGCCCTCCTGTGCAGTCCCGGGGGGTCCCAGCTCTCCAAGGCTTGGGGGGTGCTTTTGCCTCCTCTTAGAAGCTGGAGAAATTCCCCCCCTCCTGCCATCCTACCCTTGGGGAGGGAGTAGAGTTCCCTATGTAGAATCACAGAATATTTGGGGTTGGGAGGGACCTTGAATCTTACCTAGTTCCAGCCCCTGCCATGTATATCCAGTACAGAGGGACAAAAGCAGCTCAGCAGCTGCTGGCAGACCAGGAGAGCAGGGAAATCCCCTTTATCTGCCTGTGCTTCCACAGAAAGGCGTCCTGCAGTGTCCCCAGCAGCTGGGACTGCAGTGCTCCCAGCACAGGTCCCTGGCAGCTCCCACTGTGACCCGGCCAGGTCAGCAGAGGTGACAGACAGACAGGCAGCAGTGCATCCTGCACTGCCCAGGATGGGGTTCAGGCCTCGTGCTTAGCAGGGCGTGGGGAAGGAGGGTGGGAGGAGAAGGGGATGTGCTCTGGGCTCCTTGCTCAACGCTGCAGAAGGGATGAATGTCCCGCCTGGGTCAGGACTCCCAGAGCCCAGCAATGCCATGGCATTCCCTACAGATCATCCCACATCCACCCTCAGTTCAGGGGGAAGCAATGGAAGCCACCACAGCACACTTTTCCCAGGAGCAGCAGCCTGAAGCACTGTGATGTCCCTCATTGCAGGCCCAGGAAAGGAGTGACCTTGGGATCACCCAAACCTTCCCTGCCCCATGGGGGGAGTGAGGAGGGCACAAACAGCTGCTCTGGGCCTGACAGGGGGGTCCTTCTCCCCATGGGTGACACTGAAGCTTCTGCAGGGAGCAGAGTGTGGTGGCCTTCCCAGGAAAGGATTATGACCAGCACCCGGTTTCCAAATCCGGGGATGGTGCCCTCTCCCACTCAGCCTGTGGGAATTCCTGCCAATCCTGTGTGGAATTCCTGGTCCAGTCAGGACCAGACACACACTGTCCCTCCAAAACCAACCTCCACCAGCCACACTCACTCTCCCAGCAAGACCTGAGGGGCCTGGGAGCCAGGTCCTGCCTTTGGATGTGGGACTGACCTGCGACACCTCAGGGTCCTTCCTCCTGCCAAACACCCACCCACTGATCCCACATGGATCTGCCAGATCACAGACCCCACACTCTCCCTGTCCTACACCTGCACTGCCTCCCCATAGTGCTCTCCATGCCTAGGACTCCAAGAAAGGCACTCAGTGATGCCAGCTGTGCCAGCCACCCTGTCCCTGCTCAGTGGGCTGGGGGAATCCAGCACTGGAAGGAGGCAGAAGCCCCAAACCAGTGGGGAGCTTCCATCACTTCCGTGGTCCCAGGGCAGAGCTCTGTCCTCGGGGCACGGTGCTCAGAGGGTCTCCACGGTCCCACCTGGAAAGGTGAGGGTGCCAGAGCCAGGAATGGCCCAGGACATGCCACAGGGCAGGAGCAGGAGTGTGGAGCCCGTGGGAGCACAGCTGCTCCCAGCTCCGCTCCCTGCCCACACGCTGCCGCGTGGCAGGTGGGAGGTTTTTCTCTGCATTGCAAATCCCTTCTTGTGTGAGTGCTGCAGTGCTGCTTGGAAGGAAAACAACCCCTCTGGAGCGAGCCACGGGGTCCAGAGCAGCACCAGCACCTCCTCCTGCCCCAGGCAGGCCTTGGTCCCATTCCCAGGGTGCCTGGCTCGGGAGATAAAGCCAAAGCTTCCCTGGCAGGCAGCCTGGCTGGGAGCAGCACCAGCCATTCCCATTTCCCTGTGCTTGTCTCTGGCACAGACAGCCCCAGCTGAGCTCTCCCTCCAGACCTGGGAAGTGGGAGGAGGAGGAGAAGGCAGGGGGAAGAAGGCTCCCTGCTCTGTGGCAGCTGGCTGGAAGCAGGACAAGGGCTTTGGGAAGGTGGGGAGCATTCCCTGGGAGCGTGGGCCGGGTGCTGCGGGGGTGTCTGGGCCACACGGATGTGGATCCAGCACTGGGGGAAGCCAGACTGGGGTGGGGGGGATCTGTTCCATTTTGGCACCTGCTGTTGAGCAAGCTGCTCACCTGTGCCTAGGCAGGGTCTGTGCTGAGCCCCCAAGAGCAGGGCTGCCCTTTCCCAGAGCTGTGATTCCATGCTGGAAGCTGTCCACTGCCAATGCCAGCCTACTGATGCATCCTTACATCGGCAGCCCCTGGCAGCTCATTCTCCCAGACACATGGCACTGCTGGGCTGGGGAGACCTTCCCAGAATCCACAGAAGAACAAGCCCCACATCTGCTGGTGCACGAGGTCCCCCATTACCAGGGTTTTGGGAGCCACCTGAATGTTTGTCACAACTCTCCAGGAAGACAGAGACTGGATTTGTGCTCCTCAGGGACTGGTGGATGGAGGAATCCAGGGACAGTGTCCTAGGGTCCTTTCCAGAGGACAAGTCTTCAGGGGGTTCAGCCCAGGGCAGGAGCCCTGTGGAGCTCAGATTCAGTAAATGCAGGGAGCCCCTTAGGAAGAGATCTGCCCCTAAAATCCATGGCTCTTCCTGCTCTGGGCACTGGGACACCAAGCAAAGGGGATGCAGGGAGGGAGGGGGAGTGCCTCTCACAAGGGACAGAAAATTCCTGTAGGCTTGGCCCAGCCCACCTGTTCCTAGTGGGAATGTTCATGCTGATGAGAGCTGAGGAGGAGGAAGAATAAAACATCAAACCCTAAAAACAAGGGACAGCAACCCCTGGTAGCAGAGCTGTGTCTGGGCCAGGGTCCTGGGGGAGGATTCCAGGCACCAAAGCTTCTGGGAAGAAGCCTGGAGGGATGTGTGGGGTAGGGATCCACCTGCCCTCAGTGGACTCTGTGGGTCTGGCTCTGCCCCATCTTCCCACTGCAGCATCCAGCACCCCTCCTCTCTGGATTCAGGCAGCTCTTCAGAACAAATCCATCCATCTATCCATCCATCCATCCATCCATCCATCCATCCATCCATCCATCC
>WAAE01016434.1:0-14580 GCA_013400495.1 Nicator chloris | reverse complement strand
AGTGTTTCAGACTCCCTGCAAGAAAACCAAGAAAAACTACTATGTTTGCACTTCACCTATGTCCTAGATTTTAGGAATCATATAGGAAAAAAATCACCGGAAATTTTACTCACCTTTTATGGCCTCAAATTTGTTATAATATCTGCAACACCCTCCCCACAAATTACCTTTTTTTACTCCCCCTGCAAGTCTCAAATCATAAGCTGGGTATGCTGCAATAAAACATGATAGTAAAGTGCGGGAATGTGGCCCCTGTGAGGTATACAAGTGTAAGAAAGCATGTATTTGTTTCAACTGCATGCTCTGTGATGAATGATAACAGTTGTAATAGAAAAGTAAGAGTCTTGTGTCTCATTAGACCACATCAGAAGCAACAAAATGCAGAGTTCTTCGTGGTGTAATAGCAGGTCATCCACAGACTACACCTGCTAGCTACTTGGAAACATAAGCAGATGATCCCTTGAGACCCAATTCAACAGTAAAACCTACCAGACAAGAAAAAAACCCACAAGAGATTACTGAACACCCAAATATTTGTTCATACACTGCTGAAGCAGATGGGGCAGAATGTGAACTGGTCCCTTGATGGTTATCAGCTGCCATACATAGTATAATCTGGCCTGAAGATATAGGGCTTGACAAAGCTTAGATAACACACCTTGGCCTTCCAGGCTGAAAGTCCTAACTCTTCAGCATTGCTGCATAGTTCTTCTTCCCTGTATTACAATGCTGTCCATGGGATATATAATAGCTTTCAAATATTTTGACTCTTACAATTTAGAAAAGCCTAGGAAATAAGCAAATGAGTTGGGTTTTTCCCACATAACTGATGAAATACACCTAAAAGAGGGTATGAGACAAGTGGTGAAGATGAAGAACAGAATCACTTAATCTCAGAGGTACCTGTACTGTTTATAGGGAAACAGTAGGAAATCATACTTTTACTTTGGGTTCTAGTTTCTATTGTTTGTAACTTAGTGTAATAGATGAAAAAAAGTTTACTAGTAATCAAAACTAGTGCTATTTTAAAATATAAGACCAGTACTACTGTTTTTGCCCTTAGTGACGATAACAACTTGGCAGGACTACGATTTTCTGATGTTCATGGTATAAAACTTTAAGGTAAGTTGGGGTTTGGGAGGAGGAATTATATCTGCCACCAGGCTTACAGTTCATGGAGAACAGATAACATAAAATGGAGACAGTATGCAGTAGATTTTGGCATCCTCTTGATAATGTGGCAGGTGTTAATAAAGAGAGTGACAATTTCACTGAAGTGTGTGATGTGGAACTAAAGGGTTCTATTTGCATCAGTGTCCTGGGCCATTAATATATTTGGGATGAGCTTCATAGTACCTCTTATATTATCAAATCTCTTGCCATAGGAAAAAAATATAATATTTTTTTAGCAAAGGGCAGTACTGATTCTTTATGCAGTCCAAAGTCTACTTTCAGTGAAGTTGCCAGAAGGAGCATAGGCACATTACTCCTGTGGGGATAATTTTTCAAAGATGTGGCTCTCAGCAAACATTTTGATTTAACATATGACCACTTTTTGGAAGGTAGCAATTTTTCCATGTGTTTTGAGAAAACACAACAAAATCACAAGTCACAGCAGTTTTGAGTTATACTCCTTTAGAAAAGAAAGAAATTGCCATTGGCTCATAGAAAGTTTTCCAATACAGATGCTTTTCCTGGAGCTTTGACAGCAGAGCTGTCAAAATTGTAAATATAGCTGCTGCTTTGGCCATCAGAAATTTGGTTCAGAAATAGAAATACTTTTGAATAAGTTAGCCTTGAATTGTAATACCCTGTGAATTATTGGAAAATATGCAGATACAATTGGAATCCATTCTTTCACATATGCTCAGAAACCACAGCAACATAATTTTTTCCCTCAAATGCTTTTAAACTCACTCCAGCCATTGTTTAGTGATTTGTAGGCTCTGAAAAAAAAGCAGATGGTATGCTTTGACCATTGCTTATTTTACCAGCCAATTTTATTTCACTGTTGATTTATATCCTTTCTCCCGCTTGTTGCATCTGCAAGTTTCCTGAGGTTATTCTGTAGTAATTTTCCAGGGCAGGGAAAATTTCTGTGTTATGTGTGGATGTCCCAAACACGGGGTGGCTGCACCCCTACTGCAGGCAGAAGTTATACATTAAACAATCTTTTGGTGACATGTGCTGTTTTCAGTCGCTTGAGGTGTAGCTTTAAGTTTTTTAACTGTTGTAATTTTTTCCCAGTTAAGAGACTCAGTAAACAGAGTGCATTTCACTTGGGGGATTTCAGGAGAAGGTGCCTAAGGGGCAGCAGGAATAGACTGAAAGGTAGTCCACAAAGCCTTCCCAGGGAAACAAAAAGTGAAAGGACACAGGCAAAACAAGGAAAACTGTTGGCCATCCTCTTAATGGTATAAGTGGTACTAAGGGGCCACATACCTGTGCTTCAGTGTTTGATTCTCTGTAAGCTGATAGATAATAGAAGACCTCTAGCTTCATTGTTCTTTAGCCTCTCTATTTTTCTAGTGAAAATGCTGTGACTTGCTCTGAAAATAGATTCTAAGGAACAGAGAAACTTATCCCAGCTACCTATCCTGCTGCAATTCAAGCCTTTGACAACAGAGACTGTTGTGATTTGAATTGGCCCACTCACAGAAAAGAAGCTGAGAGTACTAATTAATAAATAGTTCAGCTTCCAAAGTGTAGAAACAAGTACATAATTTCTGGTTTAAATAGTTTTTCGTAAGCAAATTTTTTCCTGGGAAATCAAATAATGACTTTTTAAAATGTCCCTGATTTATCATTCAGCTCTCTTTTCCTGTTACTTTCCAATACCATTTAAGAATTGGTACACAGACACAGACCAGCTACTTACTTTTGATTAGTCTTAATGCAACTTATTTACTTATAAACAAACAAACAAACAAACAAATCAACCCCTTCAACAAACCAGCTTCTCTCAGCACTATCTTCTCCCACTGGACACCACAATCTGTAGGTCCTCATTTCCTGCTGTATGGTCTGTGTATCAGCTACATCACACCATCATGNGTAGAAGTGTCAGTTAGAGAGGTAAATAAGGATAATTGATACAGAATTGTAAATATCATATGTTTGGGATTTGGATTGGGTCAAATGGCTTCATAAGGCCTTGGGGGTCACTCTCTCGGGGCATTCCAGCCGTGTTCATGAAGGGGAAAGACCTTGTAACTGAAGAGTGCGCAACAAAAAGATAAGAAATAATAAACGCCTGAACAAGAAGCTGGAAGTCTCTTTCTACTCCTTTCTGACTCTGTCACAAACTGATCTCGGGAACAGACAGGGCATCCTGAGAATGATAAATGCTGTCATAGGGATCAGCTATTCCATTTGTACATTCTAAATAAAGAAAAGGAACACTTCTGAGTTGTTATTTAAAATGCAAGCTTTTTTGGAAATTTCTGAATGAAATCAGCTGGATCTGCAGATGTACTTGTCCTGTATCTGCTGAGGTACGTGCTGTGGCATTACTACTCCATGAATGGACTATAAAGTACTTCAGCTCCCTGGGACTGCAGCCTGGAGATTGTCACATAAGCATATCTGACCTGGCAGTGTGTTGCTACATTGCCCCTTTATGAGGAATGAGTTCAAGAAGAAATGTGCATCATGTTTTGCAGTGGCAGCACAACAGTCTGCTGGGTGAGAAATTATAGAAGTAGCTAAAGCGGCAACAGCTGCCCCCTGAGGAACAAAGTAAAAAGTCACAGCTGTAAGCCAGAGAATGTCACCGCAGGTCTCCCACCCAGTCAGAGCCAAGACTAGATGGTGCCACCTGACACAAGTGCATAAACACCCACAGTGCTTCAGAGGATAAAAAGTGGAGGGACAGGCCAGATGGCAAATCCAACCAAGAGAAACCACAGTAAAAACTACCCGAGCTGTCAGCAGCCATTACAAAAACTACTTGTGAGCTATCTCTCTTTCCACACTTTTTGGGGTATTTTATTTCATCTTTATTGTTCAGAGCTAGCATAACAAAACCTCATCTTCAGTTTTCCACAGGTATGTCTGACAGCAACAAGAAGAGTGACAAAGGACTTATTGCTAAGTAACTCTGCTGAGTGAAAACCAGCAAAGACTATAATGGAACGAGTTACTAATGAAGCTTCAGGCTAGGAAGGCTGAAACAACCATGATCTAAACAGAAGGAGTATCAACTAGAGTACGACCAGGAATACCAGCAATTAGCTGAAATTTGAACACATCCCTTGGAAGGATCTCAGATGCCTGTCCAAGCCCAATGAGTCTGTGCTTGCGCACTCACATACACAAAACTGCTGTCACAACAGTTACTTCAAGATGCTCCAAAGCCAAATGGAGCATCTGCTGTAGGCTGGGGATTGAGCAGAACAGCTGTAGGAGGGAACCAGAACAGTCCCACCAGTGAGTACATTATAAGTTAAGAAGCAAAGCACCGTGGTAGGAGGTGTGGGGTCAAATCACTTCACGGGTAAATGAAAAACTTCACGCTGAGCTGCTTGATGAGAGAAGGCTACTAGTTTCCTTTATGATTGTTTTTGAAGAGACTAATGTAAGAATCATCCAAAGGTGTTTAAGCAAATGAGATATACATGCTGCTGAATGCTGTCTGCAGAGAAGTTCAGAGGCTGAAGAATCATAAAAGCTTCAGAGCCTGAAGATTAAGATGAAACTGAGCAGAAAACTTTTGAATATCTAATTTTGGGCTTAGAGACTTCTAACGAAAGCTAAGCACATAAATCCCTTTTTAAACATAGCTCTCCTTGTGAGGAAAAGGCATCACTATAGGAAATAATGAGAATTTGTGAAGGTTTGAGAGTTTACTTCTGGTACATGGTACAAAATTTACGCTGGAGAAAATTCCACAATGAAGAGCAGAATGCACTAGTGTAAAAATAAATGAGACCAAAATCTGCCCCACAACCAGAAATACTTGTGGAGATTGAATATTCTTTGACACTTTATGTAACACATTGGACCAAAGCATTCCATTGATTTCAAGACTCTAAAACTAATGTATGAAAATAGAGTTACTTTTCAAAAAGATGAAGAGATATTTTTTAATCATTTGTAGAGTAAATTTTTATCCATCTGACTACTTGTATATGGAAGTGTCGTATTCAAAGTAGAACTGGGTCACCTTATCTTTTGTTTCAAAATAAATGTCCTTTAATTTTTTCTGTGATGGATATAAGGGTAGGATAAAAGGAAGATGAAAAATTAACACCAACTCTTTGAAATGGAAATTGCCTTATAAAAGATTATCAGTGATAACTGTTGATTTGTAGTTGGTGGAGCATCATAGAAATGGTTTTTGAAATGCTGATGCACACAAGCCTCTAAAATAGGTTTTTATTTCTATAGCATGTCCAACAGATTTTGTCTTCCCTTCACTTTTCAAGTATGTCAGTGCATCAAAGATTGGCAATTTATTCAGTATGAATAATTAATGACTTTGAAAGAATTTGTAGGTGAGAGAGAGGCATTGCTTCTGCAGTAAACAGTAAAAAAACCTAATGTTGTCTTCCGGACTTTGATTTGTAAACATTCTAAGCAGTAAAACAAGCTTTCTAAGGTTCCTCTAAATTTTTGGAGATTTCAGATTATGCTTGCACTGCAGGGTTTCAGATATAAATTAAAGTGGATTAAGTGGGAAAAGAAGGAAGAAATGGCTTGTAAGAAACTGTTTTCTTTTCAGATCAAAGTCAGACTTTGCAATACCCCCACCATTCATATAAATTTATATCAGAATGACTTGATTTTGTTGTTAAAGTGTCTTACAATGATAGCAAGAGATGAAATCCTAATAACAAAAATCAGTATTGATTCCCAGTTTACTGAAAATTCTAGATGTTTGTAATTTTATTTATATGCATTTTTCAGTCACACAGTGTTAGTTCTGTCTTTGGGATTATGCGCATTTTTGGTGTTTGCTTAGACAATTTTTATATATTCTTCCAACAACCCCAGTGCAATCTCTAATTGTGTTACAACAAAATCAGATCTGGTTGAGACTGAGCAGTAATATCACAACTTGGTGCAGGCTGGAGGGATGGTGGGAGCAGTGGGGGTCCCTGTGGACCACCCAGGACCATGCCACTGCCCCAGCCAGGATACTCAGGTGTCCTGCTGTATCACAAGCCTTCCGTGCAGGCAGTGCAGCTACTTGTCACAAACACCCACTGGGCTGACGGTAACTCTGATGGAGAGCCCCCAACCCATTCACAGTGATGTCAAGACACAGGCAATGTGCCTTCCTCTCATCCACATCAGCCCTTGCAGTCTGCTTCAAAGGAGTTTTATCTCAGAAATGTATACAAGCAGGAAGACAGGAACCTTTCAATAATCTAAGGAGCAAGTGTTAACTAAGTTGTCCTCCAACCAAGCTTCTGGGATTGCACCCTTTATGTGCCTTAAGAGTGGGCAGCAAGCGGGAGGTTTGCAATACTGAGAGTCAGCATGCCTGAGCTTTTCAGAGGCACTGAAACTGACACAAGTTTTCACATTTAACACTTTTGGAAAGAGGGAGAGAAGAGCCTAGATATGATAAACAGACCTCAGCCAGTTCATTTTGTCAGGCCTGGTGGGAGTAATAGCAGACAGAGAAATAGCTTGATTTGGGCACACCATAACAGTGATAAAGTTAGAGGAGGTCCCAGCAGAATCAGCTGCACAGCAGGCTCCCAGATCATTGTCCTGGACCAGACACTGTGAAGTGAAGCTCTATCAGAGCTGGATCCCTGACTTACAGGGAGATCCTACAGTATGGGGAGGGGACTAGTTAGGGTGATATGGGGGCTGGGAAGGAAAGAAAGTGGACAGAGAGGATACTTCCTTTTCCCATGATAGTAGAGCTGATTTGGTCCACAACAGACATGAGATTCTTAGAGACAGAAAATTGCACAGAAATAACCTCTTCAGCAATTTCTCTTGATCTGCTAAAACAATCACTCTAAAACCATACTATTGTAAAACTCTACAACTTGGAAATTTCTCAATGAAATCTGCTGTGGTCCAGAAGCACAACAGATATAAGGGACATGGTGAACATTTACAGCAGTACCCTCCTAAAAAAATCCTTTTTTTCTTAACCAAACTACTGTATTGTGTATTTCTAGTGCTGAACTCTGTAGTTTGAATCCATCAGAAGCAGATGAAACAGATTAATTTTCATCCTAAAGTGAGGGAATTTTGGTACACATTATGCATTCACCTCAGGGTTCCTTTGATCAAAAGGGATATGTAACCAAGTGCTTAACATGCAAGAGATTCCTCTTCCGTTTCCTGCTTAGAGGAACGTGCTGCTGCTAGTCAGTGGTTACAGAAAGCAGGATGGAAATAGTGCAGAAACCCCTCAATCCTCCACATATCACTCACAGTAAGAAAAAATGAAGAAAAAAACAACAGCAAGAAAAATTAACACACAATTAAAAAAACCTACCAAAATTCAAACTTTTTGAATAGGTACTGCGTGTAGCTGACACTTCAAATAAGTAACTCAAACACTTCAAATAACTTAAACGACTGGGCAAAGTGCTACAACTCAAGGAAACATTTCTAAGACAACTTGTGACTAAATGTTGATGCTATATTTTTAAAAAGAGTGATGATTGGCTTGCATTCACACTGAACTTCTGAGTCGGTGAAAGTTTCAAGATCAGGAGTTTACTGTACATTAACTAAAGAAAGGAAGTATGTTTTCTATCTGCATGTCACTATGTCACTTCTTCAATCACCTAAAACTCTCTTTTCATATTCTTAAGACTGTCTTCCCATATATTCGAGTCATTTATGCACTATACCACAAGAGTTTTCTTAATTAGAAAAAAAAGTCTAGGATTTCTATTATTCCTATTTAATGAATTATAGACGCTATTCTTTAACACAAAGAATGAATAAACTCATTTTAGATAATCAAATTTTACCTGAATTTTTTACTTACTTTCTTCTACTGTGATATGACAGTTGCTTTCACAGAATTTCTGTTACAGAAATTTGGTTTTATTTTCTATAAGTTGACCTAGCTTTGTTCCACTGACTCAGGCACAATATTATTGTAACAAACTGAAGGTTTTGGTCATCTCTTTCCCACAAGGAAAATCTTGCCTTGCTCTTGATACCTAGAGGGCATCCATTTAGGAGAGACAAGAAAGAGATGGATCTGTTTGGTCAGGTCCAGAAGAGATCCACAAAAATGATCAGAGGACTGAAACCCCCTTGCAAGGCTGAGAGTGTTGGGGTTGTTCATCCTGGACAAGACAAGTCTCTGGGGAGACCTTGTGTTGCTGCCTTTCAGTGTACAAAGAGGGCTTAAATGAAAGGTGAAAATAAACCTTTTAGTGAGGGCTGTAGAGACAGGACAACAAGCAATGATGTTCAGCTGAAAGAGGGTAGATTGAGATTGGATACATGGATATAATTTTTATGATGAGGATGTTTAAGCACTGAAACAGGTTGCACAAAGAGCAATGTGTGTATGTCCCATCCCTGGAAGTGTTCAAGACCAGGTTGGACGGGGCTTGGAGCAACCTAATCTAGTGGTAGGTGTCCCTGCCCATGACAGAATGTTTGGATAAGATGACTTTTAAAGGTCCCTTCCAAGCCAAACTGTCCTGTGATTCTATGATAGAATGCTATCACTTCCTGATAGCTTTAAATCATAAAACAGGATATGATTTTCCTACACAGACCACTCTGCATGAGGAATCAAAGAGGTAAGAGCCAGGTTTCTGTATCTCATTCCACAGTCTTTTGCTCTGCAACCTGTACCTTCTCCCCCTGGTGCTTCCAGTCCTTTTGTGTCACCTCCAAAGACCTTTTATTCCAAGGCTGTCTCAGATGTCATTTCTTCTCTGCAATCCTGCCCTTTTACTGATCTTTGATTCCAGACCTTAGCTCACTCCCTTTCCCTGATAACCTTGACCATGTACCATACTTCTCCCCTGATCCATTAAATCTCTGTCCCACAAAGTGCTAAGTTCAGATATCCAGCCTGAGACATGATAAATACTGTGAAGTTCAGCCTCTATGAGTATATACACTGCTTATACACTCAAACTGTATATTCATGGAAATTACAAACAGCTCAGAGGAGTTTCTTCACTTTTAGTGAACCTAATCTGAAACTCTGAGTATTAAAGTTACTTCATCAACCATTCTGCTTACTACAGACTTGCGGCTGAGAACAATGCCTTGAACCAGCTACCTGAGGAGGCTGAATATTACAGCTTGTCATCCTCACCGAAAGGCTTTCAGGTGCTCTGAAACCTGCATGAAACCAAGACAAAATCTTTTCTCCTCTTTTGTAAATATTTGAAATAGAGTAAGGCTACTTAAACCTTCTCACTTCCAGGTGGTTATTTTTACCTGTTTTAAGTGATTTTTTTCATTTATTTAAAACAGTACACCCAAAACCAACCTAAAGTAGGTATTAGACAGTTAATCTGTAGCAATACTAGTTGTGATATGAAGAAAATTTCACGACTTACAAGCCCTTCCCTTTTCTGTTTCAGTAGCAAATTATGGCATCTTAGTTGATGGTTAAACTGCAGCAGTACTAATTGTAGTATCAAAAAGAGTTCAGAATTTATAAGCCCTTTATTTTGCTGCTTCCATGGCAGATAATGACATCTTAACCCACTTCTGAATGGCACATTAGAAAAGAAATGGCATCTTTATTCAGCATTTCTAAAACAGACTGATGAATTCTCAAAAAGAAATGCAACCTTAATAGGTATGTAAGGGATCATTATAGTGAACCCAGCTTGTCAAGAATTTCCACCTAAGACATTTCCACCTAAAGACATTTTCAATATCAGTTTTTCTCTATTAGCAAATGCTGACTTTTTGATGAGACCATTGCTACACTGTCTTGTGGTGCTATTTTTGTTTGCCTCTAATTATAAGTTCAGTAGGTCACAACACAGCCCAAGGGGGATGTCCATCCCACTCCTTCCAAAAAAAAACCCAAAAAACAACCAAAATCAAAATTAATAAGAAAAAATCCGCAGAGAGCCAATTTTATCAATAGTCCCATTAAAAATATCAAATATAGATTCAAGGCTGAGGGAGAAAGCAGCAGGCACAGTTTCACAGTTCCATTTTATGCTGAAAGAAATACTAATATGTCCCTACACTTATTATATTTAAACCTTCCATGCCTAGATGCTTCACTTGCAGAAATACAGCGCCATCACCTCAAACCTGAGGCACAGGAGTTCCAGTCTTAGCAACATCCCTGTCAATCTTCCACAGTGAGGAGGAATGAGAACAGATTCATTAGCATTGTAGGCCAGATGGGGAGTGTGTTTTCAAAAAATATTTGACAATTTCCGTCACATACATTGGTTTGTGCCAAGGAGCAGGCTCAGACCAGAACAGCTTATATTCTTTCTGGATGGCGCTGGGAAGTTAAATGCTTTCCACAGACTGACCCAGTGCTTTCCAGCCACTAGCAGATTTCAGGTCACAGTATGAGACTAGCACTTCTTTGAGACAACTTCCTCACCGCCTCCAAAAAATGTCAGCGTGCCAACACCAGTACCATGGCAACAACCTTGTTAGCTTCTAAGTCACACTGCTTAGGAGCACAGACTGAGCTGAAGTGTGACATGACCACAAACAACTGCAACTCTGGCAGCATAATTACAGCACTGGGAACGTTTTCCTTGACCTTAAGCAGTTTTCCTATTCCTCTGGGAAGTACCAGAACTTTTAAAACCCAATTCATTAACAAAGCTTCCTTACAGAAGGAATAGCTCTCCTTGCACTTACACAGTTAGCAATAACAGAGAAAGATGGAAAGATTACAGGAAATTATCCGTGAACAAACCAAGAACACTCTTTTGCCTAAACCACAAGGCAAGGGGAGAGGGAGGAAGGGCAGGATAATTGACTGTGAATACATTTAGATCGTAAATAAGAAAAAGATGTGTAACTCGAAAAGGAGTCAGAAACTGAAAGCATTCCAGAAGTTGCCCTTATCACAATTTCTAGCCAATTCAAATGTGGAGCTTGACCATATTTTTAAAGGGATAACAGAACTAACTGTCTGTGACTGCAGCAAATTGGAATACGTGTTTCAGTAAGTCTCTTTAACTCTTATTTTCTCCTAAACTCCTGAGAGAGATGCACTGTGGGTTAGTGTGAATATCATGAAGGAAGAAGATTTTTTTTCCCACCTAGACTGTGTGTTATCACTGTTTCAGTAGGTGAGGATCAGCACAGTTGCTTCTCATCAAAGACTCCTTTAAGGCCTGGAAAGGAAGGACAAGACAGTCTAAGCAAACAGATAGGTCCCCACTGTTTCTCATGTAGCTCTTTTCACCACCTGTCAATACAACAGTAGATGCTTATGTTAAAAACATGTCTAGTTTTTATGGAAGATTGGCAACAAAAATAATGGTATTTTAGCATATATATACAGAAAATCACAAGGTTATCAATCTTAATACAATAAGATACTAATCTTTACATGAAAACTCTTCTAGTTAATAGGGCAAGCAACTGCTGTGCATGCAGCCAGAAATGTGTTTATCTGTTGGTAGCGAAGCCTTACAAAGATAGATGTAACTGTTTGAAATTCACAATTTCCAACTCTATTCAAAGGGCTTAAAAATTTTTCACAAAAGGGAAAGCCTACACTATTTCCTTATTTGAATCGTAGAGACAAGTGAGAGGATCATGCTCCTTTACTCTTATTGCAGAATTAATAGTGCTGTACTCTGGAGATGGGAGTATGGTTTCCCTGGGGTACAGCCAGGCCCAACACTGTCCTGTCCAAGGTCACAAACTGAACTGATGACATCAGAAACCTCACTGTCATCCTCAAGTAGACAGCTTTCCACATACTTTACTTCCCTGCAGTTGATTCTTTTTTAGTTCGTCTAAAACTCTCTCTTATTACTTACCACCAATCCTTTATCATAGGTTTTTCTTTAGCAATGTCAGGCATTCAGCTTGGCTAGTGCTCCACAGGAAATAGTTCAGGGTCATGTCAAGCAGGACAAGAGGTACAGGTGGACCATCCTTAAGTAACAAGAACCAGAAGGCTGTAAACTTATCATCACTGGCAAAAGGTTTGACACAGCAGGACAGAGGCTCCCGAACAAAATACATTTGAGATCATCTTGCACATTCTGTCATCTTTGTTCTGTAAATTCTAGTCATAGAAGTGACTTGTACTTGGATTCATCCTGAAGAACAAGTTTCTTTTGTTTTAAATGCCTCAAAGAAATTTCTCTTTTCTCAAGAAGGGAAATATTCTTTTTAAAAAATTAAAAACCTGTTAGCACTCTATGAATGTGATGAGAAGTAAAAACTTATTTGTAGAAATGTCTATCAGACTTCATATTTAGACACCAGGCACTTTAACAGAAATTTTCTTACTAGCAAACATACGCAGTCATTGCAGGAGGAAACAAAGTGAGAAATGTCTGAGAATGGAGAAAAGATGTCTCTTCATACTTTAGCAAATCCAACACTGCCTTCTATTGACACTATCAATTTAATTGAAGCCAGCTTACAGATGGGGACCATATTAATCATTTCCACCTGGAAATAAACTGGGAAGATAAGATGCAAACTAAAAATCAATAGAAATTTTATCTTATCGCTCAGTACAAGTTCAGAAGAATACCAAGTGACTTTGGTTTCAGGATGCCCTCAGATTCTATTATGAGAGGCTCACACTGTTTAGAGTTGTCACAGAGGTAACTTTGTTCCTTTCTCTATCCAGAGAAGATCCCTCAACATCCACAATAACAAAAAAGTGTATAGATAAACACTTCATTTCATTTTTAACATGATGCCCTTGAAGAACACAGTTTTAGGGAGAGATAAAGCTTACTAGTTATGTTCAGATTCATCACTATTAAGTAGATTATAAAAATAAGTACAGACTTACCTTTAATTTAACCATTCAGCGTTACTACTTAGATCTCCAATGTCATTCTCTCAAAGAAAACTTTTGAAACTTAAGGATGGAGGGAGAGACTTTGTCCTTCCTCCTTTACTGCTTAAGAGACTTCTATGAAATAAGCGCAGTTATTATGACAAATATTAAGCATAGGGTGCTGGAGTTATGGAATCTGCTGCAGAAGATTATTGAAACCAGTAGCCTGTTGATCAGATGAGTGTATAAAACTGATATGAAAAACACTCCCTACAGAGAGGCAGAGAGAAGTCAGAAAATTGCTGTTGATATTTCTTCCAGAAAAGCACTTGTCAGCTGCACTAATGATTGCTTCATGCAATGTCCATCAGTGTGACAATACATATTTTTATCTATGTTTCTTTCAAAGATGGCAATATAAAATAATACAAATATTTTATCAGAGCTAAAGCTTTTTAGCTGTGACAGCAGTGCCTCCTATACATGCCAAAACCAAAAGTCCAAAGATCTGCCAAATGCCTCAGTCAAGTTTGCTACTTTCTCCTACACTGTATTTGCACTACTTCAGATTGTTTCCCTTCCAACTGTAACTCACATACTTCTCAACTTTGAATGTAATTTTTCAACTTTTGTGCCAGAACTGACACAACAATTCAGCCAACACACTAGATGAAATAATGCTCAGCCTGTGGAAAAGCTTTCTCAATGCTGAGCAAAATAAAAAGTTAGAGGAAATCATGCTTACAACAGAAGCAGAAGAATTTTTTGTCAAAAGGAGATCTGGAACATTATATAGCTGATTGAGACAGAGGAATAGAAGGATAAATTAGGGGTTTGAAATTCAGCTGCTGGATGTGAAATGTGGGAAACAAAAAATAAACAGAACATCATTATCACTTACTGGACAAGAAGCACAGGGAATAACTCCTCCAAAGAAAGAAAAGTAGTAAATTCAGTAGGCTCCAACAAGGGAATCTGGGATTCCTTGATGTTAGTGAAAGTTTTGACACACAGATCAGAAGGATCTGAAGTTTGATGCCTGGAGGCCTGGAGTTCCTCTCAAGAGTACCCATTTTTATGGTAATGAAATTACCTTGCTAGAGCAGAGATCAGACCTATTGCATTTTTCTGAGCCAGAAGCAGCAAGAATATCTCTGATGAAAGTGAAATACTACTTTAGTGTGTATAATACTGTATATATAATATAAAGCATACTTTGGTGGGAGTTGTTTACTCGCTACTCCACCATAATTTTAATTTGCATCAGCCATGGCACATAGTGGTCATTCATATCTAGAAGTCAGCCAACACATCATGTCTGGTGCCAGTTAAGATATTTTTAAGACTACAAAGACCTGCCAAGAACTGCAATAGGAGGAAGTTCATTAGTTTTCAACTCAGTCCTTTTCTGCTGCAAAAAGTTCTTATCTTCCCACTGGGAGAAACATCCAAATTGTTGCTGTAATAAATATTGGATAAATTTTAGCAATTTAGAATAAATTCATGGTATTTGAATACTCTTATTGTCTCAGATTATTTTCGTTTTAAGGGTCTCTATCAAAATAAAAGGCTATCCTATCCATGACTTAAATTCAAGTATCAACAAGATTCCATTTTGCCTAAGACTTCTTAGAGGTTGCAAGATTTAAAGACAGGTAATGTCT
>WAAE01016432.1:0-19293 GCA_013400495.1 Nicator chloris | reverse complement strand
GATAAGCAGGAAGTCTGTGTCTTAGCTTGTTTTTAACAGCAGCCCTATGGCTGCTGCAATAAAAATCTTTGCTACTGGTCACAAGACCAGTGTGGATGAGAGTCAGAGGAAGTTGGAAGTGACTTCTGGAGGTCTGTAGTATGACCTCCTGACCAAAGCAAGGCTAATCAAGTTTTTTAGGGTCTTGTCTGGTCATTTTATGGAAACATCCAAGGCAGGGCATGGTATTGTACAACAGAGATCATCCTGTTCTTCTGACTGAGTCCACTGTTGCTTTCTTCTGTTTCAGTTATGAGTGTGGATGACGTGAAATAAGGCTTATCAATGAACATATTTTTGTCCCAATATTCAGGTAGGGGCAGATGTGTCTTTACTCTAAAGATAAAGAGAGAAGAGGGATGCTGGCCTCTGCCCAAAGTGTGCAATACGTGGATATGCTGTCTGGAGCCCAGCCCTGACACTGACTAAAATCTTTTCATAGCAGTGGCTTCCCTAACATAGGACTCAGAATATTTCCCCTCTCAGACCTCTTCCAGTAAAGATAGTACTACAGTTTTTATAGGCAGTCATTTTGCTGTCTTTGAAGACTCCCAGAAGAGTCTAAGAAACACTTGGATCATGTCAGCATTTGTCAAGAAGATGAGGAACAAGGAAAGACTTTAGATCCTAGTGGTAGCTAACAAAGGAATGATTGTCTGGCATATCTTCTTTATTGTCATTTGCCAGATTTTCCTTTTTTTGTCTGCGAATGTGGACTACTACTCCATTATTTCTTATTTAAAGTCTCTATCGATCAAGACTCTCTCAATCCCAGAAGGCAAGAAGATGTGAGTAAGTAACTTTGGAGCTCATATTGGAGCTGAGATTACTGCTTTGGGACTCTGATACATAATATGTGACCTCTATATCCCATCATTATTTTGTCTACAATAGACTGCACTCCTACTGGTGATCAAGCTAGGAATCGCTCACAGAAATTTATACATTAATTATGAATAACAAGTATGTTTGAGAAAATTAGTCTGTTCACAGATAACTCACAGTTACCACCTGGTGATAACCCCTTTTTCATTTATGGTGAGTTAAAAGGTTGGAAACAATGATTTTGTGCCTCTTTTTCTCAAAGTTTAAGGTCATTTAGGGAGCGTGCATTTAGAATTCTTTTGTACTGAGGCTTGGATTTTTTGATTATTGAAAATAAGCATGCAGTTTTAAATAGGGCAAATTATAATACCCTGCCTTTCAGGTAGGAAAGTTTTAAATTTTTCCACTCTAGAAGCTGTGATTTGTTCTTGCATGTGAGAAACTACAGCAAAAGAGACAGCAGATATCCAATGCAGTGGAAACTGTGCAATGTACTGTCATATGCAGTTTGGTGCAATATATTCTTCAAATGTATGCCAGTGCTGGAGTCTGCAGGATCCCATTGTTTTTGCACGTCAAAACCACTGAAGGCTGTTGAAAATTCCTATAAGGAAAATGAACTCTAGTGTGGTTTTGGTCTCTCTCAGAAGGAATATCACTAGTAATTCCAAAAAAACTGCTTATAAACAGAGAAAGGAAAACTTGGAAGACAAGGATAATTTTTTTTTTTTTTTTTTACTTAGAGCACCACTCACATTCTTTTAAGAAAGACAAGGAGAAGAGAGCTGCTATCTTACTTTGGCAATGTATTTTGATGTAAGGAAAGTTATATTAGATTTAGAAACCATGTAAATAGTTAAATGAGCAAGAGGGATCAAATTCAGGTGAAGATACAGCTTATATGCTTCATTATAATTCTCTGCAACAGAGAGATCCTGGTAACATCCTTCAAGTTGTATGTTATCACTTTTGCCATTATTAGAGCTACTTGAAAATTAAGTTAACATCAGTACAACTGAGGACAACAAAGCCTGATACTTAGGCTGATGTGTGGACAACAATTCAGGATATTTAGTTTTGCTTTATTACTTTTTTAAAGCATCTAACTCACCTTATTCACAAATGGGGAATCCATAGAAGACACTGGTGGAACCTTGGAAGGGTCAGAGATTATTATCTTCATGTCTTCATCTTTAGGCTGATTTTGTTCTAACATACACAATCAAGTCAGAGCTGATTCAGTTTCCTTCCTTTTTTTTTTCCCTTTTGAGGTATTATAGTTCTTCTGTATCAAGTTATGATCAAATTTTGATTTTCAGATTTATAGGTAATTCCTTGAAACTCCTGGTTGGTCAAAGCAATTTCTTTAGTACCCTTCCTGAGTTTACTGCTACGCTAAATCAGGCAAAAAGCTTATGCTGACATCTGCAAAAAGAATTTCTTGGAGAATTTCATAGATTTTTTTAAAAGCTGATTCTGCCTTTTTCCTTCAGACCTACAATATGTGCTTTCATTGTTCACACACCAACTTATGAATATGTTGATGCCGTTTTCTCTCTTTTTAAGCTCCCATCTGAGTTCTGTTCATCACAGATGTTTAGACACACAGCTGTCCATCTACAGTGGTTCTGCATGAAAGACCATGGCTGTTGTATACAAAGAAAGGATTCAGGCAAAATGTACTATAAATAGATAGTATTGTCTGCTTCTTCATTATCCACTGGAGTCCTAAGTTCTGGAATTGGAATATTTGCTACTTTATCAAAATAGTTTTTGCCTTCTGCCTCTGCTGAACTAAAAGATGAAGTGCAACCTGAGCATTTATTATGGCTGTTATTTGTGAAAGGTTTCCATTCTCTCTGGACCAAGGAAGCTGGCTACTCTGGCAGGGTCCCAGGCTACACGTAGTGCACGGTGGACGTGGGCACACAGTGAGTGCTGTTACACAATGTCGCATCTTCACCTGTACAAGCTTCACATAAGAAACTGTTTAAAAATGCTTCAAGGTCATGCTATTAATGTCTTAAAGCATTTGATTTAGAGAACAGATCTGCATGCAGCATGGTAAGCCCCTCTGAAAACTGTGGAGCAGCAGCATAATATCTGAGAGCATTGTGGCAAATTGGGAAGTTGAGATGGAGCTGCTAATTATTCCAAGGCATATTTCTGAAAGGACAGGAGGTGTGGGATGTTCTCTGCCAAAAGCCCCTATTTCTTGAATGCTCTCACCATCTCCATATGCACATATGAAACTTAAGCTATGCTGCGTGTGTATAAGCTGTAGATAATGTGGTCTTATCTATTGCTTGAAACCTTGAAAATCAGTAAGATACAATTCAATAATGATGAGGGCAGCAGTGGAATAATTTGGGTAAGACTAGATTATCAAAAAACAAAGAAGAAACTGCAATTAGCATCTGTTACAGACCCCCAGGACTATAAGAGAGTGAGGAAAAATATTCATAGAACAACTCTGGAGTAGTTCAAAACCACACACTACTGTCCCAGAGGGGACTGTAACTGTCCAAACATCTGTTAAATTATAAAGCTACTGTAAATATAGATCAGAGATTCCTATGCACAAATGAAAGTGTGTGGATCCTAAAAAAGATTCCTATCTTTAGTAGTGGAGTACTTTATAAAAAATATCATGCTATTAAGTCAATAAGGAGAAGCTACTCTGAAACAATGGGAACTATATTAAGGATACACGAATGCAACTGGAAAATTCTAGTGAAAATGTGCCATTTCAAGTCAGGAGTATATCAATATAAGAAATTATAATGTCACAAAAAATATTTTTAGTATGAGACTAACATTTACTTGGTACAGTGTTATTGCAAGAACAATATCTACATAGATATATAGATATATAAAAAAATTAGTAAGCAATTTGACAAGGAAGAGCATCAATGCAGGTTTATAAATGTCATTCAATAACTGCCTGAGATGTTGTCAAAAGTTTCATGATAGCTGTATACACCTTCAAACTGCTAGAAATGAACTAGAGAGGAATTCTCTGAGCAAGAAATTTCCTTCCTTTTTTCATAGAGCACATCCCTCTAGTTGTCCTCTTCCCTTTTTTCTTTCCTTTGAAAAATAGATCATTGTTTCTCTTCCATATTGGATAAGGATTGGAACACCTGCAGAAAAAGATTTGAGATGCTGACATTTAATGGTATCTACCTGCTGATTCCTGCCTTCCTTGGCCAGTAAGGATGAACAAATATTTGTCTTTGGAGAGGTTTTGAGATATTTGGAGAAGGTGGTTGATCTGCCTTTTAAACCATGTGGTTTCTGCAGGATTTTGATGCCAAGTGGAAACAACTTTTACTGATGCCCCAAGCTTTTGTTTCCCTTTTAATGACCTCTGGCACTTTCATAGCGATGCACCAAAATTCCAGGGTTCATCTTTTGGTGCTTCATCCAGGTAAAACAAAGTGTATCTGACTGGGGTATAGCTGCTTGACCTCCATTCACTTGCTCAACAGAGGTAAAGCAAAGAAAACTATTTGAGTAACCAGAAAAAAATTTACTGGTCACGGAGTTACATTTAGTCTTTAATTGACCATTTTTTGTTTCTTCCAGCAGCATAAAAAGGTGCATGCTGCAATTTATAATGTTAATGAGATATGAGAGGCACACATAAAAAAACACTTGGTTCACATTGGATATCTGTGAGAGGTACCCATTCTTAAATATCTGCATGTGGTTCACTAGCACAGGTAATTGAGTTCCAACATATTTTTCCTTTGACTCCTTCTAGAAGGATGGTCTAGAAGGAGTTGAAGTAAGAAACAAAGAAAATTACTTTTAAGGTACTGTTGTATTTTAAAAAATTGAGCCATGATGGACACTTTTTGCCACCTTACTATTAAAGTGGATTTAATAAAAAGTATTTTCTTTTAAGTGAATATTTATATACCCAAAACGAAACCCTCTCCATATTTGGAGATAAGTACTTTAATACAGCCATTTATGTTGTGTATTTAAGCAGGTGTTTTGCAAAAGAGCAAAATACTTGCTTGTAACAGGCTGTGATGACATGGGCATCCTGAGAATATAAATTTTTATGAAGAATAGTCCCCCTGGCAATTACAGATGTGTTAGTGACTTTCTGCTTTCACTAAGAATATCTCAAAATCCATTCACTCTCTGCATTTCTGGTTTGCAGGGGTTTTTAAATAGAAGAAATTTTACTTTCCTTCTGTAAATTACAGTTTTTTCTCGAAAGCCATTTCATGCCCTGCTTTTATTTATTTCTAATAATGCATTTTTTTGTCGAGCTCAAAAGTGAGAAGAGATTAATAAAATGCAGAGTTTCAGAACTTCTTATTTTTCTATTTTTTTTCTATGGTTGCTTACTTTGTGACATATCCTGACAATTATAAGACTTAGTTGAAAATTCAGTTCTCTGAAGTCCTTGTAATCTGCCTTCTTCATTATGATAAAAGTGCCACAGTTAACTCTCCCTCTCAAAGACAAATTACCATGTCGTTCTCCTCAGTCATGATTTTGGATCCTGTTGATAAAAATTTTCTTCCACCATATAGCCTGCCCATATCTTGTTCATAGTCAACTTTACCCCTTGGGATTAATTTTCATCTGTGGCTGCTGAATTCATTCCCAAACCTTCTTTTTTTTTTTTTTTTTTTTTTTTGAGACCTGTCTTCAGTTCTTCTGCATATATTGATGACTTGAATATTTTGTTGTCTCCTTTAGGCAGTGAATTTCCTCTTCAAGTGCATGGGCAACTTGTAATCCTGAACACCTTGACAAAGACTGCCTATTTCTTGATTTATCTCTTTCTTTTTAGGTAATATTTGTTTATTTCATCCAAAACACTGTACTTTTGGCCCCTAGATGGATCTGTCTTCTTCCAACATGCTTTGTTGATGAACTCAGTCACTCTCTTCATAAAGCTATGAAAGTGATGGAACAGAGTAGTGTAGGGATTTTTTTTTTCTTTTGTGGAAGGGAAAAAAGTTTATTTGCTGAAGAAATTAAATTTCTGGCAACTCAGAGCTGTTTGTAACTTTAGTTTCAAATGTGTGAACTAACTGTGCCTGAAGAAACATTTAGAAATATTCAAAAAGCACTGCCACTGGCTTTTTGCTAACTGATAAGGCATGTAGCTCAGATAGCTCAGCTGTCTGGGGTGACTTGGAAGTAGAAGAGAGAAAAACTCTGCCCTGCTGTTTAACTCCACTGAGTCAAGGAGGAAAAGCAGCACTAAAAGAAATAGTGGCCTTGTGGTTGATTGGAACTGAAGCTCCTGTTGTCATTGAGAACAGCATTAACAGCATAGAGCATTAAGAAACCCATCTTCAAATGTCATATGATGTCATGATTTTTACAGATGTGACAGAAGGAATGTCAGTCTGCTCAGACAAACACATGCTGATCTGAACTTGGGTCTTCCATGACCTAGGGGAATAATCTACCCACCCTGACATTGGCTAAGAGGGGGGACAAAGCAAACTGGGCTCTCCTTAAACACAAAGCTCTGGAGGATAAAACAAGCAGTCACAGAGTTTATTACTAGAAAAGTAACATCTGGTGAAATGCATCCCAGTCATACTCGTATTCATGGTTTTTTAAGCTTGATGTACATTTATAACTTCTGTCCATGGAGAATGTACAGCTTAATTGACAGGAAAAGCAGAGGGTGAGAAGGAAAATAGAGGCACAGAGACTGCAAATTGTGTTGCTGAAAGTAAGAAGCAGCACAAAGGTTTCTGTTGTTTGTCCCAGCTAGCGCCCCTCTTTCCAGGTAGCATTTGACCACTCCTCTTAAGTTATCTCTTATGTTCATAACAATTCCCACATAAACTTTTCATTTGTTCTTTTCTCCCACACTTCCACCTCCTTTGATTACAAAATATAGTCTTAATATATACCAAGGTGTATTTTGTGATATAATGATTTAGCTGTGATATATGCATTATGTTAGAAAGGTTGTTGAGTCACTTATGGACATTAAATATATTCAAAAGTCAGGGGATCATT
The DNA here is from genome assembly GCA_013400495.1 of Nicator chloris. Taxonomy (NCBI): domain Eukaryota; kingdom Metazoa; phylum Chordata; class Aves; order Passeriformes; family Pycnonotidae; genus Nicator; species Nicator chloris. The sequence continues at coordinate 12,420 of WAAE01016432.1, read as the reverse complement.
AAATTAGATTAATTCAGCTATGTACTTTTACATAATATTTGACAATGTTTGTAGCCCCCATGCAGTTTGGATATTCATATCTGTGCCCCAAATGGTATATTTCCCTCTCACTTAAGCTGAAGGCATGTCTTCCAGATGTCACTCCTGATGTTCAATCCTGAGTGTTCTAAAAGCTTCTGCCTTTCCATTCTGGATGCCCCATTGCCTTTGCTCCTTGCTGGCCACAGAAACAATGAACTCACTTTCAGTACTCACAGGCAGTGATGAGGGAACATCAGTCTTAGTTACTCAGAAAGAGAACGTTGCATTTAAGATGTTGCTTCAAGAGAAACAGAACAAAATGACATCTATCAGTGAAGGGAGCCTGCTTCTGCCCAACACAATGATAAAACTGTGCAGAGTTCATATCTTTCTGTCAATGACACCCACAGGCCTCATTATTCCCATTCCCTGAAAATACTGCTAGGGCCAATGAAATGCAGTGTCACTGAAATGCTAGGGTCAATGAAATGGCATCTATACTGCCATTGAATTGGTACACCTCAATTAAAAAAGTAAAAATGTTTGATCTATGAGTTTCCATGATTGCTTCTCCTTGTCCACTGGGCCAAACAACACTGTGTCTGACCTGCTCCTCCCACTGTTGTTCTTCATCCCTCTCCCCACTGCCCCTCACATAAAGACCTCTTCAGATCCCTTTTGGGCTTGGCAATCCTCTCAAAGGGGCTAGCTATGGGCTATGCCAGTTTGAGGGTAATCTTAGCATTCTGCTTTAAAATACACAGAATCTGTTTATGCAGCATAAGAATTGTGCTTTAGCAGACTGGAGACCATAGAATAATGTCTGGGTGCTACATTTCAACTTGTGTATTTATTAAATTTTTCCAGTAGTGCTCAGCCCATCCCCCTAGTTTGTTTGGATTATTGACTCTACAGTATTTTCTCTGATCGCTCACTAGGTTTAAATATTATGAAAAAAAAGCTTTTCTGCCGCTTCTATCTGCTGTGCCTCTTCCCTCCACACCCATTAGACATTTTTCCAGAATAAAGGAGCTCCTCTGAAATTGCCACAGTGTTTGAATTTATGGGCCTACTCTTTTATATTACTTGCTGCCAGTGATGTCTCATGCTTGATCAAAGGTGACAGCTGCATTCTTCAAAGGGACAATTGTGCTCAAGACATTCAATAGGTGTTAAGTGAGCAGTTGTTATCTATGATACTGCTGGTGGCCAAGACCTACCAAAACAGTAGAAGTGCTGTTACTGCTGCTCATCTTGGCTGCTGCAGCAGTTGGCAAGCACTGCCAGTCAGCAGGGAATGGTTAGGGTGAAGGAGACCCAATCAGGCATACTGCAATTTACATCTGATTGATGAATGCATGAAGAGTGTGGAAACCCCAATTAGAAATAAAATTATGGCCACTAAGGGTTTTGGATGTGCTTCTCTTACCCTTTGCTCCTGAGTATAACCCAGAAAACTTGGAAGGTCTGACAGATAAAAGAAATTCAAAAGGCAAATTCTGTGTGCATCCACAGTGTAATTTGGATTGCATTGTAATGTTTGTAACACTTTGCAAAATGTATTACAAAACGTTCCTTTTGCAAAATTTTTACTCAAGTTTGAAATGAAAATTTTATTTTCAAGTAAGGGTAGAATTATAAATCTTTTGTATTCTCATTCTAAGCATGGTTCCTGACTATAATAATTATCTAAAACTAACTTTCGATATGCTTTTGAAAATTTTATTCAATTGTAATAGTAACGTAAAACAAGTTTAGTGATTCTTTTTTAGAATGCACTGCTTTTAAATATATTAAAATAATTTTTCAGATTGTCCATGCTGAGTGAGACAGCCTTACTTTAACATTTTGTCCCTAAGCCAGTATTGCCAGTGCTATGCTTTTGATCTGTATGACCTGATTTTCTGAATCCTTCCTCTCTTTCTGTTTTTGTATGTGTGTATTCCCAGTGGAGTGATCGATATCATTTATCTCAGTATAGAAGAATTGGAGTTGATATTGATTACATTGTGTTACACTTTGAATTTTTTTTTTGTAAATGTGTAAAGCCTGTGAACATTTACCACTCATCTACCAATACCTTAAAAGAATCATCCTTCCTTCTGACCACATAATTGTTAAATTGTGCATGCAAAATGGCTAGAGGATATTCTGTCCCTTTTCCAGCAGGTTATCAGGGAAAACTTGCCAAAGAACATTGTGTTGTTTATATATGCTCCAGTTTAAGAACCCAAAGGTCAATAGTTGCCAAAAGCAGTTTCACTTAGTAACTTACTACTTTTCCCAAGCTCTGCAGCCTGCCTCACCGGTGATCCTTATCATTTATTAGTGAAAGTGTACATATCCAGCTCCTAGATCTCTACCCATAGGCAAGTAATCTTGGCTTACTGAAATAATCTCTCCACCTTCTAGTATAATTAATCATGATGATTAATTACCTGAATAAGCAAATATTACCTGTAAATACAATGAGCTTACACTGTAATGTTTTTGTTTCCTAACACTTCTTACTGACTGAATCTGCACTGCAAATTGATTGACTGAAAGTTTTCCCTGGGTTGGAGGTTTTTTTTTCCCTTCCATGATATAGCTAAGAACTGTATTTTTTTGTTTGTTTGTTTTGTTTGCTTGCTTGCTTTTTAATTTTTTTTTTTTAAATCATTATGCTATTTTTTCTAGATCAAGAGATAGAGTGTTACCAAATATTTAAATTATATCTACTTTCAACAACTTGATTTTGTCTTCAAATGACTTATGACACCCTATTGATTTAAAGGAGTTGTTTCTGTTGCATGCTGATGGAATTGAAATGAAAATTAGATTATATTTTCTCTTTTTTTTGTAGGGGGAGATTCTTCTTTTATTTACAGGTTTTCCAAACTGTTGATTTAAAAGCAGTAAAAAAATAGATATTGTTTTTCATTTTAAATGAAAAGAAGTTCTGTTAAAACTGGTAGATTTTTGTTTAACTAAAGGGTATTCCAAAGTGCTGATAATAGTCCTGTCTTTGGCAAATACTGCTAATAGTTCTGTTAATTTCAGAGGATTTGATCTTTTTTCCTGAACACTTACCTTTGGTAATTGTGGCATTTAGGTGAAGTTATCTTTTAGTCCAAACGGTCCAATAATTATTGCTCAAACCAACTGTGTGCAGAGAGTACCCAGATGAAAAGATGAAGAACGGAACTTTATTTTAAAGTTTTGCAGCTTAAAAGGTAAAGGTATTCATGCTAAGTCACTTCATAAAAAATCCAGGCAAAATTACCATGGTGCTGAAATTTGCAGATCAACTGTATACATAGCTTAGGGATTTTAGAATACTGCTGGATTTTTTAAATGTGTGTGTGTTAAACAAACAAAAAGGCACCAAAAAACCCCCCAAACTCAAACTCAAAAATACAGAAGCTTTTATATTTTATGTAGAGTGTTTACAGAGTAAATAAATGGTTCTGTTCAAATAGACTTGGACTGGTTTTCTTCTAATTGTGATGGCATGATTCAATCAAATAATATAGTTAATGAACATTAAAGCAAAAAAGAAAAAAAAAATATCCCCAAATGGACAATGATGGGAAAGCAGTAGCTGCAGTACAAGAAATTAATCTAAGAAAATAAAGCATTCAATTATCATGGAGCATCTGAAAGAAAAGAAATGAAAACAGATTGTCATCAGATCCTTTCTTGTCCCCAAAAGTTTGATACCATTTCTTTAGGGAATAGTTTGCAAATGATATATATAATATGTGTAACACAACCATAAACAGCCATGTAATTTGCCTCCCCTACAATCTGTTCCATGATCTTTGTTCATCCCAAAGAAGAAAGAAAAGGTGCAGACCTTGAAACAGTAGGATGGGGAAATAAATCAGAGCTGCAGTTAATAAAACTGGTTTGGGACATTACAGTTGTAAATGTTTGCCAGTTTTTCTTTGTGCATATTCCAAAATTTATGCTACCTCTGGCTTTTCAGTGTCTTTGTGGAATTTTCCTTAACATATTTTAACACAGGTAATGTTAAATATAGCAAACAATTAAGATAATCAGTGGGAAATTGTGTTGTATATATTAAAATCTGGACTTTGGTTCGAATTTAGAAATATTGAAAGTAGTTTCCTTGTGGCGTGGGCAGCAAAGTATTTATCCTCTGCCTTTTCTTGGGCTTTGCTAGATCTGCTTGAGCGCCAATAAAGGAGCAGGATTAAGGAGAAACCCCTAGTGGAGAAAATTACATATCTGAAGTATTAACTGGTATACATCATTCAGTGATGTTTACACTTTCTTTCACCAAACATATGTTATTCTCAGGTCTGTAACTCATCTGCACTTAGACTTTTATGGCTGTCTTCTTAGCTAAAAGACAGTTTACTCTGCGGTGTCTGAGTGGGTGGGAGTGTCTCCAATAAGTTGCTGTCAAAACACGAGAAAACAAAATGCCATCATTTTTGTTGTCCTTGTTCCTCTCCACTCCATCCAAACCCCAGCTGTGCATGGCCACTTGCCACTGAGCCCTACCTTGTCCCGTTTTCATTCCCCCTTTGAGGTCACAGGTGACTGCGCCGAGCGGCGCCGCGTTTGGGAAACGGCCACAGAACTTTGTCCAGCAGAAGTCTGGGCAGAACCGGGAGCAGCTCGGGGCAGACCTGGAGCCTTCAGAGGTGCTCAGCCCAGGCATGCTGCTCCTGACAAACTTTATTGTGTCTGTCACTGGAGCAGAAATGCAGGATGTGAAGCTTAGCTGGGAATGGCTGAGGAGATGTTTTCATCGTGCCATAGAATCTGTGCTATTTATGCCTTTTAAATCCTGTTTCTTACTGGGATACTACTCTGATTCTTCTCTCCTCTTGCTTTGCCTGCACCCTCTCACCAAACAAAACAGTCAAGGCAGTCAGAGAGTATCTTGTGCTATAAAGGCTGATCCAGTGATAATGTTGATTCTTCATATCTTTTTAGTGAAAACGTAAAATATTTTTTGCAGAAAAGGACATTCTGGGGCAAAAAAATGAAAATGGCAGCAGATAATGGAAAATTGTCTTATCTGAGTACTTAAATTAATTCCATTATAATATATATCTGAAATAATCCCTTAAAAAAAGTCCAGTGAATTGACCCCTTGCCTGCATACAAAGTAAAGAATGGCATAGTAAAATGATGGCATAAATGAGAAGAAAAACTCGTCACTTGTTTATGTTTAAGCATTATACTGCCTATATATATGCATAGTGATGACTAAACAGTCTTAAAGGATTAATACATGCACAAGTTCTTCATTTTTACCCTCAAATCATTAGTTTTCTGTGAAACAGAAATGCATTTTGAAATGCATGTGAAAACATGCAATATTGAGCTGATCAAGCAAACCCTTTACTTATTGTTTTCCATATGTATTTAAGCAGAATTTCCAGGTGTGTTCTTGAACCTTCTTCTGTCAGAGAAAATGGTAAAAGTTGTACAACCTTTTAAAAATCAATATTTGAATTTAAAATATTTCATTTGGTGCCATTTGAAGTAAAATTGTTGACTATATATCTAAATAAGATTCAGAAATTGATTTCTGCTTGGCTTCAGAAAGAGAAAATGCAAAGCACACTTATGATGTGAAAGCTGATTGATGTCACATGGATGCTGTGATTTTTGTGTTTTGCTCTCCCCTGCCAAAAAACCCCAAAAATCAGATAAAACATGAGAATCTCTAACAGGCTAAAATGTAGCAAAAATTATACAGGCTTAAGGTATTTAAAAATATTTTTTAAGTAATGGAAAATGTTTTATATCATTGTAATGTTGAACACAGCATTAGTTCTCTATGGCAAAACATGCAAAATTCATGAAAAGAAAAATAATGTGGTTGTCTTAACATTGTTGCTTTGTGCATATGCCTTGCAATAAAGGTATTTAAATACAATCAGTTTCACAAATATAGTCACATATATCAGCTTCTCAGCTTGCATATTTTAATGCAAACTATTACATACTTTTGCATACTAATCCTAGGGGGAAAAATGGCATTTTTGTATGTTTGCATTAATGTTGTCATAATCGTTGGTATGATCTGTCTTAATCGTCTCTGGGTAGCGACCCAAAGAAGGATTGCCTTTTTGCAACATTTAAAGATTAATGTAAAAAGTCTTATCTTTTTGCCCTGATGCACAATTAAAACCACTGTGGAAATAAAGGTCTTTGTCTATGACAGCTACCTTGTCTCTGCGTGGATTCTGATTTTTTTAATTTGTCTTTTGCCCTATCTTCTATATCATGTTTCCACTTTGGTCTTATGCTCTGGCATCCCAAAATATCAATAAAATGTGCTTTCATAATACCTTTTTCCTTCTTTGGAAATGTTCCTGAAAAAGGTGCATTTTGGGAAGCAAGCCTGGTCAATCCTCATTGATTTTCCTTGCTACTACTCTTTCTTTTCTGCCCCTACCTGAGCGACCTCTCAGCGTCTACTGTTGAAGTATTATTGTCGTTTGTCATAGATTCGGTGCAAGTGGAGCTGGAAGGGAGATAGAAAGAATGTTCAATCCCTTCTCCTACCCTGAGGCAGAACCAGCTGTATCTAAATCTTCCCTGACAGATGTTTGTCTACCCCGTTTTTAAAAACCTCCAGTCTGGGGATTCCAAAAATTCCCTAGGCAATCCATTCATTTACTTCAGTGTTCTTACATTGAGAGAGCTTGTTTCTTCTTTTGTCTTTTCTAATGTCTAAACTCAATAATAAGCTCCATATTGCCGTTTTCATCATTATCCTCTCTTGCATCTTCAACAAACATGGACAGCAATCTGCGGTCTTTCTCCTTGAAGCCACCTTTCTTATATTTGAAGATCAATATTTGAATATTAATACCAGATTTTCTCCTTTCTTATGATTAAGAAACCTTACAATTTGGTTTTCTGCCCCATTTTCTTCCTTCCTTCATTCCTTCCTTCTCAACTAAGAAGTTTTTTGCTAAATCTTATTATTTGGATCCAATATACCCACAAAAGACAATAATTTAAGGGGACAAAAATGTGTTGAAACGTTTAGTGATCAGTGCAGGACCCATCCTACAGTGAATGCCTACATCCTTTACACAGCCAATGGAAAGGCCAACTAGCTGGTTTCCTGAAGAAGAGCCTGAGTTTGCTCTACCTTGAGTATCTAAATAGTACAGTAGGTCTTTTGGAGGAGCAGTGAACAGTGGTGATCGAAAGAGGAAAAAGGAATGAGAAACAAAACAAATCATGTGTAAAAATTCAGAGAACATAACTACTGGTAACTAAATGTGTAAACAGAATACTCCATGCTTCAAGTCCAGAGAAATCATTGTCTTCCTAGACATTATTGGTCCAACAAGTGGATTGAAGAAGAGAGGGGAGAAATCTATCTGTGGAGATATCACCCTGCTAGAAAGATTCTGCTAGCTGCAGGAAAAGGCATGAACTTTTATTTCAACCCTTTAGACAACTAAACTGACTAGAGAGACTGCTAAATAAAGTGACACTGTGTGTTTGCTCAGGGACAAACACAGGAGTTCCCACCTTGTTTGCAGATTGACATTTAACCCATGGGACTTCTGGGCTGATTTTTGTGGTGCTGTAGTTAAAAAAAGAAAAAAAAGTTCTTTACTCTTTTTTTCTTTTTCCTTTTTAATGCAGCTCACATAAAAAAAACCCAATGGAATTAAATTTCTGAGTAACCATTAATATGTTGCTCACATTTCAGACAATTCTACTTTGTTTTGGGCATATTAGACCATGTTCTTTTGATATGTTTAATTTTTGCAATTGAAGCTTTCTGAACTCTCAGTGAGGTATTTGTAGAAAGTTAATTAGCCCATGCAAATTCACTAACATCTGTTTTCTACTTTAAAATAATTGAAGTTGTCTTTTATGGTACAGTTAAAAAAATTAAATAATTAGTAAAATTTTATGCTATACAAATGACCCAGGCTGTGTTGGAGCCTTCAGACAGGTTTGATCAACTTTCTTAGGCTGCTGATTGGAAACAAAAAATCAATTTTACTAAATTGAATAGCATATTAAAGACCTGATAGACACTTTGAAAGATCAAATAAAGTCAGACAATATGCTCCCATGCCTTTCTGTAAAGCACATTATTAGTCTTGGTGAAAATAAAGTCTTAGGTAGCTGGTGTTACTGAAGTTTTAGTATTGACCTTGCACAAATTAGGCCATACTCTTGTTATCAAACTGATATAGAAGGAGGTGGACATCTTAAAGATCAGGAGACAGCAGCATTTTCAGAACTAAATCCAGCACTACTTATTGGACTAATCAGAAAATTTTGGGGTGGAATTCATCCCACTTAACTGTAGACACCAAAATGAAAAACGTACCACAACTCCAACTGCAAGCTAAGAAAAAAAGCCCAGGAGACTTCAGAAGACCACATTCCAGATGTTCTAAAAATCCCTGGGCCTGAGATCATATGAGCACTCTGCTAAATTCATCATATAGCAGGGAAGTCTGTGAAATCTGTCATAATCTAACAGGTTAGGGATTGGAATCTGGGAAATATTGCAGCCTTTTTCCATTACTTGCTTTGAGTCCATGTGGTTTTTTCCATTTTAAAAGCTTTCCTATCAAACAATATCAACAATATCAAAAGATATTAAACATAGGCATTTAGAAATCTTCAGTAAAGGTAGCAGAATTTAGTATGGTTATGTTTTCTTTAGCAATATATTTTCTGTTGCCTCTTAATATGGCATCTCTTAGTAGACAAAACTTTTAGCAAATGTACTTTTGTGGGAAATTCCCCCAACCATTCCAATTTCAAAATGCTCTCTTTCAAAGACATTTCTGTGATATAAGGTTATCTATACATTTTAATATATCTTTTACAAGGTATCTTAGAGAATTATAAGAATCTTCTCCCTCAGTCTTTACTATATCAATATTCAGTGTAAAGGTGGCTACCAGTGACGAGAAAAAATTCCTTAAAGTATAATAAGAAATATTTAGATGTGGAGAATCAGCATGCTATGGCAATAAATACTGCCGACTCCCACAGAGAACTTCAGAGGATGATGCCACAAAATTAACAACTGTGTTATATAATTGCAGCAACAAAGATTATAACCACAAGCAGACGGAAAATATTCCTAAGAATATTCTCTTAGTGATTGTACCAGTCAATATTAAAAGTAAAAATGCCTTCAATTTTTTTATGAAAATCATCATGGGTCAGTGGCAGCAGAAGGGGTGGTTATGCTTGCACTTCTCTGTGCAGTTTGCTACTAGAGGCTGCCTGTCTCACTGCCACTGTCTCCCTTTGCTGAGAAGGAAGAGCTACAAGGCTGCATTTAAGCACTCAGAGTAACTTTTATTACTTGGTAATCAGTTGCAGCAGGGATCCACCCAGATCATCAAGTTATGAAAGCAACATAACCCCTGTGCCAAGTGTGTAGCACTCAAAGTCTGTGCAGTGCCTAAGAATCCTTTAAAATCTGTCACCTGTTTGGCTTATTCCCTGATTGATAGCTGTAAGCACTCCATGCCTTAGAAACTTTAAAAAATAATCATCCAAATTTTCTTGACAGGTGATTTTTCTCCTCACTTGCAAACCACTTGGGAATCCTTCAGTACCTGAATAACTTTAAGTGGGAAAACAGATAAATAACAAGTTGTGTATTAAAATAGCTCCTCAAGAAGTGCACAAGGGTAATGACAGTCTTCCTAACTTCAGTTCATAATACTCACTTACGGGTTAAACCCTAGAGACAGAGGATGCAGTAACTGCTCCCCCAGTTGTCCCAACATTTCTGCTGCCATTCAGTGACTTGGCACTGGGCACCAGCTGCCTTGACCAGCTTCAATACAGCCAAGCAGGTCAGCAGGTATTAGCTGTGGGTGGCAAAGCCCCCATTTAGGTCACCCTCAGCCAGCTGTCTGAAATTAGGGTTACTGGGGGCCATCGATCTTGTGGTGATGTTTCAGGGATACCACCAGGTGAGTCAGTCTTACCAAGGTTTTGGCAAGAAATCAGAGACTACATATTAAAAGAAATTGAATTGATGAAATTTCAACTACAGTTTGAAGAGGGAGGTGAAAATGCATGATACAGAACAAATTTATTTGTAGTCCTTGTATGTCATCTGCATTTATAGGCCTCCTATGTGGAAAAACACCTCCATGTGGGACCTAGATTGTGCTGCCATTTCTAGGTGCCCCATTTTCTCTTGTACTCACAAGCAAAGCTTGTATTCACAAGCAAATCTTAGTTTTCAGCTCCTTTCTCCAGAAACAGCCAGGAAGAAAAAGAGCATGGCCAAAGAACATTTCGCTTTTGCTGACATTCATATGAGTACTAAAACGGCCGCGTACGGAGCTCTGAAGCACGCAGAGGAAAGAATGCAACTTCACTGCTTATTGGTGGAATATGCAAAATATGTTACCATCACTATTTGACAAAGGAAAGCAAACTTAAGCTCCTGATTGTCATGCACTGATCCTGATAATCCTGACCTTTGTTCATTCTTAAATTCTTATTCTTTACTACTGAGAAACATAAATAACACGAGATTTCAGTATCAACAGATTTTGCAGTTGAAGTTTCAGAAGCGCAAATCACAAAGATTTTGGCTGTGACTGCCAAAATAGAGTTTCTTCAGGCAAGGACCTAAGAAATCTTTTGCTTCAAAGGAGAAATCTGGCACCTCTTTTTTTTCACCTTTTATAGAAGAATTGACAGCAACTTCCAAATGGCATACTGAATTTCAGTTAAGACTCATGAAATTAAACTAATTGTAACTACCTTATCCCAATCCTTAACCACTGTCACTACCTAAAATTAAATGAAGAAGTCACAAGGATATTGAGAAATTATGTAAGTGATTTAGAAATGGGACTTTTCTTGAATTTGCATTGACTTGTGTTCCAGAATTATTGTTTTACGCTTAAAAATCTTCAGACCCTCCCTTCTGTTTGCTTTCTTGTGCCCTTAATCCTGAAAAACCCCATATTTTAAGTCTCAATATTACTAGTCAAGCAGTTTGCAGAAGCAACTACAATATGTCTGTTTTACCATTGAAGCTAATGGCATTCTTTATTAAAGCAAATGATTGTGCACTAATTTGTCAGTGCAAGAAAATGCTATGAAAACAAAATTGTCCTGAAACAGCATGGTATCTTTAAAAAGTATGTAATATGCTTAAATGTTTGTAAATTATGATTTTATTCACTTTGGAAGACAATCTATCTTCATCAGTGAGGATGCAAAATGTAAAATTGAGACTGTAATAGCTACTTACCCACCCTTTCACTCCTACACACACTACTTAGTAACACTAGAAGCTAAAATTTCTGCCTCTGCTGTGAAATAAAGAAGTACTACTTCTTCCTTCAGATACCTGAAAAGGTGATTTATCAAACTCCTTCTTCTTCATGTGATACTATAAAATCAAATAGCATATTGAACTGATTACTATAATTCTTCAAACTTTGTTTTCCTGAGCGTAGCAGATGCATATCATGAGCTGTTTTAATATCAAAAGGTGTTGTTTATGGAGATGTTATTATGTTCCTATACTTGAGCTTCCTTCTTAATGACAAAATATGCATTTTCATATAAATTTTTTGCTGATAAAGTACTTTAAGGTAAAGGACCTAATTGTTTTAAAAGCATTTATCAACAGATATAATTAGCAAAATATTTTAATCACTATAGTTTATGTAGACTAAATGTAAGCATTTATTAATACAAGCTAAGCACTCATTATAAATTTGCACAGAAAATGATAAAATATTATGTATGAAATGAATCATTAGCATGGACCATTAAGTCCTCTATTTTCCTTTAATTGAATTTGTCAGTAGTACCCTCTTTAACTGAAAACCAGTCATAACCACAAAATTAAATAATAATTAAAGAAACAACTATTCAAAGAGTTGCTTGGTAGCTAAGGTGCCATTTAACCAAAACAGCAATTTAATGTAAATTACAGCCCATGTAGACGTAGTTCTGAAAATTATACATCCTGTGGTTCGTATACGTTTGAAATAGCAAAACATTTTCACAAGCTAGATGTTCTTATAGTGGTTCTGTAAGCATAAAGAAAGACTGAAAAAATTGGTGAAAAAAGGTATAAATAGACCTATGGCAATTAAAGCTAATTAAGACTTTACAGAAATAAATTGCTGGCTGTTCCATAAATTTTTAGCAGATTAGAAAATGCACCAACTTACAGTATGGACATTCAGTAATTCAGTAAAGATGCACTGGATGTGAAACCAAAAATAATTTTTTGCCCACTGGTGTTTTCTTCTAACTTTATCCAATTATGAAAAGATAGGTGGAACCTTCTATTTACAGAAAGATTATTGCACTACCCTTTTCACACACAAAAAGAAAAACCAAACCTAACAACTAACCACCACTCCCCCAAAAAACCAACCAATC
>WAAE01016425.1:0-27081 GCA_013400495.1 Nicator chloris | reverse complement strand
GAATGTAGGTCCAGAAGGGGCAGTTTTGATGCCAGACAACTGTCTCTCATTTACAGGCTACATGGCTCTCACTGTGGTAGAAAACTTTTCCAGGCAATGTTACCTCAAATATGGGGCTGCAGAGTGCCAGGTGTGAGTTCATCTTCTCCTTCCTTATGGTGTCCAAATTTTCCTCTCTACCTTGGGAATTTGGTGGCTTAATCCATGGACCTGCACACATGTGTCTGCCTTCTACATCTCCTCCTGCTGCTGTACTGGGTACCAGTTCCCCCTCAGTCTGGTATCCCACCTCCTGTCCCATGGGGCTATTTCTGACACCACAGAGCATTTTGGGTAGTCCTGGCTGTCCATGTGCTAGCTCTTCAGCTCAGCTCTCACAAGATCAAATAGTGAAGCTTCCTGGAAAGTTTCTTCCCTGGCAATGTCCTTTCTCTTGGGTTGTAATTGCCTTCTGCTCTTGCCAATATTGAGGAGCTGGGCAGGAATTCTTTTGTCATCTTTCTGTCTAGACAGAGCTAGGGGCAATGTCTGAAGCCTGCTACAGGAGATGTTTCTATGCTTCTTCAACTTACAAAACAAAGCTGTAAGATTCTTTGCCAATGCTGTTTTGGCAGTCTGTGTCCCAACAGGCTTTATTCTGGCTGGTTAAGCAGTTTCAAAATAATCTGAAAATTAATGACTTTTTTCTTAGCACATGATATGCAATTACACATACATGTAAGCCAGTAAATCTATATAGGGTGCACTTCAGCAAGCAAGCAATTTGCTCTTGGCAAATTAGGTGTAGTAGTGCAAGTGGACTAATGGGCAGAGCAGTGGAGGAGATGACACTAAGTAGCCTGAGAGTAGGGGTTGTCTGCCCCTGGAAATACCTACTGGAAATTTGAGGAGTCTTTCACCTCCCACCCTAATCTGGCCTTTTCTAAAACTTCAAGCCATAAGCAAAAGTTGAGATTTAAAGGTGCAAGATGAAGTCATTAGTTAATGGGTAAGAGAAAGAGCATTAATAATTTCAGTCAGAGTATATTTGGAACTTCTGGCTGCTGGATATAATAAGGTGTTGTCCATATATACTAGCTTGTAACCAAATGTGGAAAAAAGAACACCTTGCAAATATATGGGGTATTTAAAATTATTCTAGGAATGTAGTAATCTGCAGTCTGATGGGTGGACAGATGGACAAGGAAAGGAGATTAGTTTTTGAACTGCATCTTTCCCTGTTCTCACTTTCTTCCTGACTCATCTCCAAGCCCTAATATCTAGGGGTTTACACATGAATTCTCATGTGATCTCTTAGTAAAATGTAGCATCTGCTTAGCTTCATTCACCAACATGAAAATGGACAGGAAGCACATCTACTCCATATAAATATTACAGATATTTGCATAAACCTGAGTCCTAGATGCTGTTTGCTTAAGAGAAAGAAGCTGACCGTAGTCAATTTGAGCCCATCATTATCTTCACTATCTTTCCTCTCTTCAGGCTAAGTCCTTCAATACAGCCACTCTTCCTCCTAATGTACTTTTGTCTCTATCCTATAGCTGAGGTGCTGAGGATAATATCTGACAGCAGTGATATTACCCAACATTTGCATGTCCTTTTGCTCCTTTTCATTTATACCTGAAAATAGGGGTTGTTCCTACAGACTTCACTGTGAGTAAACAAAAGCTGCTTTGTTTCCTATGCTGAGCTTGTGTTTTCATTGCTTGTGTAAATACAAGCCTGGATTTGCACAGCATTGTTTCTTCACGCAGATTAAATTGTGTAGGCTGCTCTCAGATATTTTCCAAGTTTTACAGGCTTTTTCAATGCACCTATTGCTGTTTTCTAGAGCCCTCTAGTGGGGGGAGATTAGAAAATATGGAGTTTCAGCTTACTGGTAGGGAAAACACTAAAATAAATAAATTGGAGGGGGACAGTTTTTGCCATCAAACTAACATCACATACTCTTGGATACAAGACAGCCTTTGTTATTTTTGAATCACGAAGAACACTCGTATTAACAGGATATATATCAGGGAGAGTTCAGTCACTGATTTGCATGAGTTAATTTATAGAGAAATTATAGAAGGGTGGGCAAAGATCATGTCATGTTCCTCACCATTTGAGAATACTGAAAATCTCAGGATGTGCATTTGTTCCTTCTCAGAATCTGAAATAGGGAAGATTATTATATCAAAGGAAGAAATAACTTTTCTGTTTCTTTGAAAGGATTCATTCACTAGTCCATGAAAAGCAGAGAACTGATTCAACAGTGGTTTTCAGGGTTGCATGAGCAAGTCATAAGAAGCTTCAGCTGGCACTGGGAAGCGACACTATTTCTTTGATCAAGGTGGCAATATCTTATTTAATGTAAAAAGTTGATTTCTCCTAAAACTTCTCATTAAGGCTGTTTTTGAAGTCTCAGTTTAGTTTGTCTTCCTCTTTCAAGCCAAGACTTCAGGCTGCAGAGAGTGGTGAGGGGAACTGGCAAGCCCTAAAGGCAAAAGCAGGCACCCTGCTTTGTGGGGCCTCACTTCTGTGTTAAAGCCCATAAAGTCAAAGCCTTTTTTAAAGGCTCATGAGAATCAGTTTGGCACCACATAACTGCTGGAGTCCTCCTGCAGTCAGGAGAATCAGGCCATCTAGAATCAAAAAGAGGAAAAGACACAAAACTACATTCTACTTGCAATGAGAAATACTTTCAGGGCTTCAACTCACTTTTGCCTTTGAGAGGGAAATCCATCACAAAGTTTAGCTCTGAATGTGCATTTTATTTTCTGAGGTTTTGTGCTCAAATAATGATTGCATAGGACAACTTTTCCAAAGCAGATTGTTTCATTGCTGGATAATTGCCTTGTTTTCTAATGGAGTTTTGAAGATAAAATTTGTGAAATACTCACCTTCACTGTAAGGCAGCATGTTTTTACCAAATTCCCTGAGGGTGGATAATGTAATGTAATACTGAAAGTTAGTGATCACCTTGCATTGCTCCCTAGCTCTGTAAACAACTTTCACGCCCTGTGTGCAGGCAGCCAGCTGCAGAATCTGCCTGTGCATGCTGAGGTTTGTCTGTATCCTCTGTCCCATCTAATCACCTAGAGTTCAAAGTACACGGGATACCATTAGGCCTTATGTTTCAAACTTCCCCGTGTATTTTAGAGATGGCTGGTGCCTTACTGGGCTTTAATTTCACAGAGCAATGCACATTTCTGGCAAACTGTGCAAGAGAAAGCAGTAAAGGGGGCTCTAGTCTGCAAACTGAAGCAGTTCTAACTTGATACACCAACCTCCCACATGGGTTTGGACACATCTTTGCATTTGTCTGCCTGCAGGATTTGATTGAGTAATTGAAGTACATTTGGCTGGGGCACAGAACACTGAAGTGAAGCCATCAGCAGTCATGTTTTGTTTGCAGGACGGGACAGCTCCCCTGTGGATTGCCTCGCAGATGGGTCACAGCGAAGTGGTGCGGGTGATGCTGCTCCGGGGAGCTGAGAGAGACGCCGCACGGGATGTGAGTAGCGCTTCCTCCTGCGCTCTGTCTGCAGCTTAATGCCTCATTTGGGGGGCTGGAAGTCTGCCTGGGTGGAGGCTTGGTGCCTCCAGAGTCCATCCCTTTGTCAGGTTGCAAAGTCCCACCACAGGTTTCCTTTTTCCCGTATGTCTGAGACAAATTCCTGGATGGACCTTCTGAAATAAGGGAATAGAAATCTCCACATAGTTGAGAGACAGAGATTGTATATGGTGTCACTGGTTCATTTTATCCTGAGGTTTTCACCTACCAGAGGAACAATCCTCCAGGTACCCTAAAACCAGCAAGACATGCTCTGGAGGTGCCCCCTCAAAGGTGATGAGCAGAGGAGACTCTCTTCTTGGTTGCATGGGGAGAGCTGGCATTTCCCTCCAGCTTTTTTTTTCCCCCCTCCAGCTTCCTCTGCAAGGGGAATGCAGGCAAGGCATTTATGACATTCCTCTTTTTTAAAAGGATGGTACAACTGCTTTACTGAAGGCTGCCATTAAAGGCTACAACAATGTGATCGAAGAGTTGCTGAAATTCTCTCCCACACTTGGCCTGCTGAAGGTTAGTAGTGAAACACAGAGATTTTTTTAGGCAGGACACAAGAAGACAAAGGGTCTGATGAAAGACCTGGCATTTATGACTACTCTAATGGAAGATGGTAGGAGTTTGAGCCAAAAAAGGTCAAGACAAAAATGAAATTATCTTTTTTAGCCTTAATGCCACTCACAAATCTTTTTAAACAAAACTGTGAATTTAATTCTTGTAATGAGGAAGCACACTGTGTCATAGAAGAAATTCTGCTGTTTGTCACTTGATTTTATTTCTACTGTAAGTAGATTACTCTTGACTGTACAGTTTTAACATTATACCTAGCCTTCTATTGCATTTAGTCAGTAAAATATTGTCCTAAAAGATCTGTTATGAGCAGATTCTCTACTTGATGTTATTTTCCTCTGAATTCATAAAGTGGCTTGAAAAATAACAGCTATTTGGAAGCTGCTTTTTAATGGCTGACCTAATTTTATGTGTCCATAAATCACATACTTTGATAGCCTCTGTGCATGCAAATGATGGCAAACATAATGTACTTGAAAGTGTAGGTGGCACCAACTTAGTTATTAATTTTGAGTATGAAATAGCTTCCACACATACTTGAACTGTCATTTTGCAACCACAAACAAAAGGCCAGCAATAAAAACCCCCACCAATCAGTTGCCTGACACTGAGGCCATTAATCATCAGAGAGAGAAGATAAAATGTGCAGATGGCTTCCATTACTGCTTGTGCTTCTGTTTCACTTCTTAATGACTGATTTTGCCAGGCAAAAACAAGTGCTGTGTTCATATCACCTCTGATGTATTGACAAGGGTGATTATTAAAAGGAAATACTGCTGTGGTAAAGTGAACTTGACTCTCATTTTTATTAAAGCGTTTAAAATCACCTCCTTCACATCCCATTAGGCTGCCAGCACCCTAAATCAGACCCTATGCCTTTGATGACTTAATCTCTTCCATGNAAAAAAAAAAAAATCCCAAATTACATGCATCTTTCCCATATCTTACGTAGATCTGTTAGTTTTTTCAATTAGTTTTGCTAATTATTCTTTTGATAACAGCAATTTTTCCGTAGAAAACTTAAGACGCTTTTATCCCGTGAATTGTTTTAACATTACATGTTTGATAATTTCTGTGAATATGACTTCTTCTGACATGTTACTGAACTATTTGCTGCTAGAGTTTGATATGGGTTTGTTAAGCTGTAAATGAATGGTCTGGCACTGACTTCTGGTTTATGAGTGGGTGAGTGAAAGTTTGTAAAACAAGTAATCTAGCACATATCTTGTAAATATTTTGGTCATTTAATATAAAATCTGTGGCTGTTAATTTCTGCATCATTCCACTTGATGGCAGCACAGTTAATGCCACTCACACAGTAGTCTCTGTTAATAGACATTTAGGGTTTATACTATAACCTGAAAAGTACAAGATTTTTCTGCTACTGATAATGATCTGCAGCAGCAGGGTGTGCAGTAAAGAGAGTGTGTGGCTGAAACCTCTTCTACTGATTTTTTCTTTTTTTAAATTTTTTTACACATGCCATTTGGCGTGAGAGTACATTTTCAGGACAGAATTACTGATTTTCAGAAGCAGCTTCATCATAAATACTTTGTGTTACCAAAATTGTATTCAATAAATTAAAAAAAAAACAATAACAAACTCATGTTCTATTACCAACCTTAAAGCATAACACTATTTCATAGCAATTTAAGTCGTCCCTTGGAATTTTATGGACATTAGTACATAAGGACCTGCCTCATCTGCCCCGAAAAATCAGCTGCTGTGCTCTCCTTTACTTCTGGGGCAGAAGCATAGGGAGCCCAAGGGCATTTATCCTGGACAGTCAGCACAAAATAAGCTGTCACTCAAATTCCATTCTGGGATTGGTTTGAAAACTTAAGTGAGACTTGAACACTGAAAGATGGTTTCCTAAAGTATCTTCAGCAGTGGTGGAGACAACACTAGAAAAAACCCATGTCATTATAACAACCAATACAATCTTCTGTAGAGTGTAATGCTTTCAACCATGATTGGGAAATACTCATTTATTTCTGCTAACCTCAAGGGTTTTTTGTTCCAGGCAAATGAGTTGCCAGCAGAACTAACAAAAAATGAACGCATCCTCCGACTCCTCCGTGCAAAGGAAAAGCAAAGGAAAAGCTAATGCAGCCTTATGACAGATGCAGTTTGACAGCGATGTGCCCTGACCACAAGTAGCATGACAGCAATCCTAGGTTGGAACAGTTTGCAGAACTGATTAGCCTGTCCAGTACACGCTCCCTGAACGCACCAGGCCCCTGCCACAGGGTCGCCACAGGCTGGGACCTCCGCCCGGCATCGCTGACCGCGGGACCGTGACCAGAGCGGGGGGTGGCCCAGGAGCTATGTTTGCACTGCAGCCCGGCCTGTCCCCCAGAACCCCACCAGTCCCAGCACTGACGCTTGCTCCCCATGCATCCCAGCACAGGCAAGCACTCCTGCTGCTTCAGACACATCCCCATGCTGTCATGGCCACACCTGTAACAGTGTGGGTCAGGAGCACTCGGCCCTTGTGCCAGAAGGATACCCGGAGCTTGCAGCTGTTTGGATTGAGTAGGTCATGGAGCAGCCCTGTGACGCCCCTGCTCTCCCTTTGCTGACAGTGACCATTCCTCTCTACCTCCAAGTGCCACGTGAGACTAGAGGTGAGATGCCGCCTGAGCCACCACAGCAAAACAGAACAGCAAAATTCTCCTGTCAGCCCAGGGCTGAGGTGACATTTTCCCTACTACATGCAGCTCCTTAAAAATGATCAAGAGTATTACAAATGATGCCAAAAGCTACCAACCAAACAAAAAGCAAGGGGATGTCCTCTCAATTGCAGCATCTTGATCTGCCAATCTGTCCAGCAACAGAGACACAGTGAAGCAGTTGGTTTTGTGATGCCTACGCAGTTTATGGGGATCCTTCCCCAAACTTGTGCACATCTTTGTGGGTAGAGGAGGAGTGGTTGCTGAACAAGCCAACCATGCCCAAAAGGGCATTTTTCCACAGGTGCAAGTACATCAGAAACTCAGCTGTCAGGCACAACAAACCACACAGATGCTACACAAGTGGTATTTGTATGTTCTGCACCCAGATATGTGACACTGTGGTTTAGGACCCCCAGCTACTATGCAAAGCACTCATCCCCCAGGTCTGTGGCAGGAACTAAGGGAGAAGTGTACAGGTGTTTCAACAGTTGGTGAGAGGGTTACACGTAGCCATACCTGAACAGGCCCACTAATTATGGCAGACATGGAAAATGAAGTCTGAACAGCAGTTTTGGCCTTTGTTGTGGCTAAGACACTTAGGCATGGTACTAGTGCCTGTGTGGGGAAGGCAGTGCAAATTGCAGGTGGTTTGTGAGGAGCTTTGTTGCTCTAAGACACCCCATTAAAACCTAGTCATTTCTGCAGTATAAACAGTATACACCATGTCCTGCTAGCCACAAAAACATTAGAGATTAATTTACAGTGAGTTGAGGTAAAAAGTTAGTTCAGTACATAAATCCAGGCACTTCACCTACTTTCAAACTTTGGCAAATTACTGAAGAATTGCTTTAAAAGTTGAAGACAAGGAAGATTGTAAGGACACAAAATAATTCTTGCTTAAGAAATGTCTGCCTAGGATTCTGCTGAACTGCTGCATTTTTGCTTTGGTGAGTTAAAAGGAAATCTGTAGGTGAGCTAACACAAATGAATGTAGTTTATGTATTGCAAATTAGCCATATGAATTCTCAAATTACAAAGTTATTCTTTTTGTGAGTAATTTAGGTAAGAAGTCAGTGTTCTGGTGAGGAGAACAGAACCAGGTGTACGTTTTCTTGCATGCTGGAATTCCTATTCAATTTCTATTCTGCATTAAATAGGAAAGCTTTACGTTTTCCAACAATGTAAAAAGAAACATTTATTTGTTTAGGTAATTTATGCTGCTGTATTTTTAAATTTAAAAAATGTTGTGCCTAGCAGAAAGTTGCAGATAAACTGGTACAGAACCAAAGAATTATGCAAGATGCTTAGAGGATGACTGTATCCAGGGTTAAGTTCTGCAAAAGACTAAAAAATACTGAGCATGCAGAAATCTCAAGAGCCTTATTGGGATCTTAAATTGCACAGTATTACAAGGGACTGCACTCTAACTTCTTTAACAAGCAGCACTGGAGAGGACAGGTTTATTTGGAGCCTCCAGTGGGCTGAAGATGAACATACTATTTTGGAGAACAGTAGAAGAACTCCGGGCAGCCTGGCCTCAATTTTGAACTTTCACCCTAAATTTTCTAAAAAACAACAACTGGTAACAACCACACTCTGAAGATGAAAAGCCCTTTCATATTTGTAAAGGAGGTGAATAATCATTAGAAGGTCTTCAGTAGCTATGCAATAAATACTCTTAATATCAGACAAGCTGTAATAATCACACAGTCCTCCTGAAAAATGTGGAGGCATCCATTATTGGTGAGGGTCTCCTCTTTTTTCCTGATAGCAGAGCATAGGAGAGAGGACAAGGCAAGCCAACAGTGGTCCTGCAACAGCTGAAGTAAGGAAGCTGAGACAACAAACACAGGTATCCAGTATCTACAGGAGGCCCTTCTTTCTGCCCGGTGTATTTTCTTGGGAGAGTTGTCTCATCCCAAAGGGAGCAGTTACTCAGCAAAGAGCTTCTCCATCTGTGCCTGTCCATGAGAAGATGCATGTCTGCTCCTCACCACTTAGAGTAAGACTTTCCAAGTCCTGTGTCCAGCTGCCTCTATGAATGGTCACTGCAGCTGGGGATCTCTTGAAACATGTGAAGGACACCTGCGTCCCTGTGTCCCATACAGAGCATCTGCTGACCTTCTGAGAGGATGCAGTTACCAGGTTTGTTTGTTTGTTTGTTTGGGGGGTGTTTTGTGTGTGTGTGTGATATCTTGTGCTATAACAGGCTTTTCTTATTTCTGAAAAACATTTGAAATGTGGGACTAGCACAGGTTGAAGGGAGAGATTTGTTGGGCTCTTCTTGCTCTTGTTAGTGCTGGCTGATACAACATGCAGGCTGTTGGGAGGATCCATCATGGAGAGCTGGCACTGAAGTCTTTCTCTGCCTGATTCAGGCTGAAGTTGAATCTAGCTTCAGCAAAGACACCATTTAACCAAAATGAGACTTCTGGCATGGAAACCTTCTTTTTGGGAGCATTTGTTTCATCTTGGAGCCTTTGGAGAGAGGGATGGTTTCAGTTTTGGGCTCCCTGTAACCCAAAGGTGCTTAATCTCCCTGTATATGGGTTCTAAAGTTGCAATACTGTTTATCACCATGCAATTAATGTTTTCACAAAGAAACCTTAATAATTATTAGTATTTATGTAGCTGTTGTTACCTTTGAAGTGTTCAGTAAATACTGCTGTGGTTTGTTTGTTGTATTAAAACAGAAGCCCATTTTCCCTTGGTGCCTGAAGTGATTCACTAATATTGACAGTTGTTCTTTCCATAGTTCTGGTGCCTTTTGTGTAGGGTTTTCCAAGTGCTCTATGGACACTATTATCTTTGTAAGTTCCAAAATGCGTCACTGAGGTAAGCAAGGAAGTAAATTATTTCATTCACAGACCAGTGAAATACGGCAGCTCTTCAGTTCGTGTCAACAGAAAAGAGTAAATTTAGACATTTAGACTTAGAAATTATGGGGCACTAAACTAATTTCATAGATGACAGGATGAAGATAGATACACTATAAAGGTGAAATTGAACTGGGACAGAATAACACAACAAATGTTTCTGAGTTGGGTTTTGAGGCTTCTTTTCCCTTGAAGTCATATATATCTCCATCTTACACCCAAAAAAGAGTAAGCTCCACTAGGACACTGATTTCAGGTTTGTTTCTCTGCACATTCACAGCCAGAGGCTCAGCCTGCTGTTCCCTCTACATTAATGCAGGTGCTATTAGCATGGTGACTTCCCATCAGCTGCAAGTGAGTACAACAGATGTGCAACCAAGCAAAAGGCCACAACAATGAGTGAAGGAAAAATAGAGGGCATTTTTCTTTTATTTCACTAGTATCAAGCCATTGAGTGATAGGGATGAGCACAAGGAAAAGCCTGCAGGGTCTAGAGAGGAGTGACATCCCAGCACAGACAAAGTAGTGGTGGAGACTCAGAGGTTCCAAAATACATGGAGTTCTTCATTTAGATTATCACTGCAATGCAGTTGTGCAGGCACATCTATTCAGTAATGATACAAAAGGCAGTATTGTTCCACTTGACTTGCACATGCTCTTCTTCTCCTGGAATGAAACCATCTCACTATTGATTCACCCACCTTTGTTTAGCTTAGAAGAGCTGAGAGGATTAGAGCATGAGATCAAATAGCTGCAGGTCATATTTAATGCACTTTACAATGACGATTATCTGCCTCAGAGTCAGAGTTAATTGCAAGAATATTTCACACTTCCTTTTTCAGCCTGTCTTGGTGACAATTGGAAAATCCGCAAGTTAACCAAATCTGGTGTATCAGAAATTTCAGAATTGTAGTACAGAAAATGAGGTAGCACAAACCCCAGCCCATTTGTACTTCATTTGACAGGAGCACTGAACAGACATAAAACACAGCCCTCGTCTGGAAACCTTGAGTCACTGGTATTAGAATGTTAATGTTTGCAAGGAGCCTAACCAAAGGTAATACACAAGACTCTTTTTCCCAGCAACAGGATATTGTACTGCACACTTGAGACTAAATGGAGTCGTGCCTTCTCACAGCAGCTCTGCTTTTGGCCCCTGGGAATGTCATGAGAGTTTCATACTGTTCTGAATTCCACCTTTTTTTTTTTTTTTAACCTGACCTTTTATGCATTTGATAAAGCATATATAAATTTATGGAACTCCTTGTGAGACTAATATTCTACAACAGGAATATTGCTTTACTAAAATACATTTTTCCATATAATTTCAACAAAAATATATCTCTCAGATAATCTTGTTCTGCATATTTCAAATTTTTTTTCTTCTGTATTCTACTCTTTTTACAATACAAGAAATATTTTCCTATTTACACAAAGACCACTTTGTTCTATTCCACTTGATTGATCAGACTTGTTTTTGTTTTCCAGGACTTCACAGATGTGATAGCATTCACAAAAGAAAAAAAAAAGAAAAAAAGAAAAAAAAATGGTCTGGCTTGGGAACAGGAAAACTTAATTTAGCATAACATAACAAGGTTTATTTCAAAGATCCAGACATCACTGATAAACTCCCCTTTATATTAATATCCATTAGGTCAGATCTCTCTGAAGGGAAGACTATAAAAAGTAACATAGGAACCAAAGGAATAAGACAGTACTTTTAATGAGTTAATCAAATGTGTTGGTGGTTCTGCTGTTATTCCTAGATATAAATCTGGCCCTTACACTGATCTGACATATTTCAGCTAAAAAAAGTCCACACCCTGTTGATATGGTTATTATGGTGTGCAGTGGATTATGTGCATTATAAAAAGGAAGAAGTCTACACTGAAGCCCATATTTTGACATATGTTGACTGTGTTTGACATCTCAGGCTTTTTGCCTTATTCCTACAATTTTCTATTGTGATAAGCTACATTTTGAGTAGCTCATCATCAAAAATTCCTATGGCCATAACTCAATAAAGCATCTCACTCTATTCAGAGAATATAAAGGGAAAGCACTGTGACTTGTTCATGGCCTAAATCACTACAAAGGATGATTTCTGGGAGTGAAAATCTCCTTAATTTTGCATGAAAAGCATAAACATGAAAGTATATCAAAACAGTATCAAGAAGTTGAAACTAGACAAATTCAAACTTCAAGCTGTGGATTTTCAAGACTAAGGATAATTTTTTCAGAAACAAATTGTTGAGATGGTTCCTTCATCATTTGAGTTAAAAAAAAAACAACAATTTTCATTCTGAAAGATGTGTGTCAGCTGAAACATTTTGTGTTTGATGCAGGAATTACTGGATGAAATTATATGATATACAGGAACTAACATTATGTGATCATAATAGTCCCTTTGATCTTAAAATCTGTGAATAAATACACTTTTTGCTTCACCTCCTCTGTGACAATCAATAACAGGACCATATGCCTAGCAACTGTGGCAAGATGAGATCTGAGACACATACCTAAGTTGTCTCTAGATAATCCATTTTGCTCTCACAATGTTGAGAAAGCATTCTAACTGGACTAATGCTTTAATGTCCTGCTTTTAATGTCAAGTTACTTGGTTCAAAACAGGCACCAGAGCTGCATAGTGCTGACCTTGCCAGGGAAAAAGGATCAGCAGAATGATCTGGGATGTGCTGTTGGGGAACATAGCTAAGTGAGGAAGGAGCACGGGACACAACTTTTTTGCTATGGCAAATGGCTTAGATGCACAGATGGAGCAATGCACTAACCTAGAGTGCAGATCTGAAACAGTCTGCAATTTTATATGGGTTGCACAGATATGTTCTTGTGTGGTATATACATGCCCATGTGTGCATACATCCAGTATATGGATATAGGCTCTCATAATCCTCTCATTTCCCCTTGGAAAAGCGATATCACAACCTCATGATCTGTTTGCCTGGAATATATTGCATAAGAGGCAGAAGAATAATTCCGCTTTCTGAAGACTCCAAGAACAGTTTCTGCAGGTGGTGCCTTGGCCATGCTACTGCATCAGACCCTAGTCATGGGGACAAACAGATATAAAACTGACAAAATGTCTTCAAATCAAAATCAGTCTGTTCCTCAGGTGAACTGTCATTCAGAAACCTGACTCCTTCATGACAAATCAGATTTTGGTAGTGCCTTTAGGCACTCCTTTGTGACAGTTCTGCCCATATTCTCCACTTGGACAGCAGATTGTCACCACGTGGCAGCATGATGCTATAAGGGCTCTGTAAGCTGACGTTCATACAAGCCATACACAGCTGTTAGTAGGTCAAACTTCAAATTTGTCAGCATATCAGTGCTTATGCACGGTGTTTGGCATGAGGACACACCGCACATATTTGCTCACAGCAATAAGTGAAGAGTTTCTGCAGACTGCTGCAATAATAAGCTGCATTCTACAGTGTTTTCCTTCAACAGCTCAGTGTTCAACACCTGGTTTTGGAGCTCTTGGGCCACATATTGCCACGCAATTGGCACCTCTTTATAGAAGAGGAACTTGCAGTGGCTAGGTTGGGACCAGCCCACTTCATCCAGCAAGTTTGTAGCAAAGCTGGAACAAACATTGAGTTGATTCAAGTCCCAAGCTTTTGATTGAATGCAATAAATAACTTTACTTGGGTGTAATAAAAATGAACAAGTTTCAGTGACTTCAATGCAGAAGAAATGTAGAAAGGATGTGATTGAAGGAGTGACTATAGAACCATTGAAGGTTAAATAAGGACACATTGGCACAAAGTGGTGAAGCAAAATACACTAGGGCAGATAAAAAGATGAAAAGATGATAAACAGACTTGATTAAGCATCACCTGATATACTACTTGCATGTTTAAGTGAGTACTGGCAGCATCAGACACATTGCTCTCAGCCCCCTCACTCTGATTTGATCCCACATGGTTAACCTGAAGCCAAGAGCACCTGACCAAAATAACAGGTACACTGAGTTGTGTACCATTAAAAGCCAAGCAGGCCTCCACAGCTGAGGGAGGCAGACAAATGAGAGCTGATCAAAAGAATACTATTAGTTTATAACACCAAATGGGAAACACCAGGTTTGCTTAGTACTAGCAGTCTTCTGGTTTAGCTGGAAAGTCTTGGAACAAGCTACAGTGGTTTTGTCTGAGTGAGTCTACAAAAAACCAGAAGTATGAGAAGCTGGGTGAAACTTCTCACTCACCTGTTGCAGCTTGTCTGCACACAGATTGCAAGACATCCCCAATGAGCACATCCCGCTTTCCCATGAGCTTGTGCAGGGTGTTGCTCACCACAGCTCCCAGTCCTTGCAAGTGCCTCTGGGTGTTACTGCAATAGAAATAATACAGGCTCTTTATAAATTATGGACAATAAACAGCAATAGACATTTTAATTGTTTTTGCTGCAAAACTGTCACGTACTGTGTTTCCACTGGTAGGCACAAGTAACTCTATAGACAGATTGCCATCTAGAAATTGCAAGGTCATTACCACTAGGTGTTGAGTTTCTACTGGAAGTGGTAACACAGGTTTCATTTCTGCATTGAATAAAGGGATGGATACACAGTAAAGCCTACACCTCTGCAGGCAACACTCCTGACTTTCCATCAAAGACACAGAACACAACAAAGTTATTTCACATGAGCTTTCCAGCAGGCAACTTTACACCATTCAGGGTACCCAGTGAGGGACAGGGCTGATTTGACCCTAATGGACAATGAAAGGACTTGTTCAATGAATTAGTAGCAAGTTCTTCTTCCAGGTAGGAAAATTTTGTTTTTTAAACGCTGCTGAGAACCAGAATAAATGTTTCCCCTAAAACTTCCAAGTCCATAACAGTTATGCATAATCCTGGATTTACAAGGGAACATTATAAAACAGAACTTGATAAATGTTCTTCTGAAGGAGCAGGCAGGAATGGGAATGTTCTCTTTTGGGCCCTGTGTATCACAGACAAGGCAATGAGCTGTTGTCAGCATGTTGACCTGGGTTAACTATTCAGGGGTACTTTTTCCCTGCCTACAAAGAATGTGATAACCTGAAGGTGACAAACTCAATGGTGCCAGATTTGTCATTGATAACACTCATGCAATTGTGCTTAAATGCCCATGAGCTGCCAGGTATGCTCTGCATCCTCATCCCACAAATCCGGCACAGAGCCATGACCAAGACCAACGGCTGCAGCACGACTGAAGGCAAACCCTGCTCTGTTCACCTGGCTGCCAGGGTACAGAGGCCACATAAAAACAGATACTTGTTTGAGTTTCAGCATCTGCCATTATGCAAGATGTCAGTGTTTGTTAATTGGTCTTCATACCTACACCACTTCAGCTTGCAAGTGCAAAAAGGCAGCATTCTGAGGGATTGCAGTGGAATAACTCTGAATTTAGTCACCCATCTATAATTTATAAGCAAGTTAGAGAAATATTAAAATACTACCCCTTCTCTCTGTACTGTAGGTGGTAGACAAGTGTGATGTTATGGACTTAATTATTTTATGGTGAAAGTTGTCCTTGCAGTAGCTATCCTCTTGCTTGTTCCACAACACTGTACATTGGTTCTCTCTCAGCTCTCATTTTTAAATCACATATCCACTATGTAACTTGTACAGAAAGAAAATACCATTACCATTCAGTTAGTTTTGCTATCCTTCACTTTTTTTCCCACAAGCACTGGAACAAGGTTCTTGCATTTTTTACCTTGCAGCTATGCAAGCTATGCCCACTGAATTCTTTGCTTAAGTGGAGTGCCTGGAAAATGTGGCAACTAGTTCTCCTGCTTCTAGGATCACACTGCATAGTCCTGAATAAATTTATTATTTATGACATGAAAATTAAAACACAATATAACTTTAACTACTGTAGCTTTGTTTGGCACTCACCAAATGCCAAGTCCTGCATTTAGGGTGGAGTAATCCTGCAGAAAAATACAAGCTGGGCAGTGGCTAGGTGGAAAACAGTTTGGAAGAAAAGAACAGGGTAGTTGAACATGAGTCAGCAAGCTGCATCATCAGCAAGAAGGTGGTCAGTAGGTCAAGGGTTAGGGTTCTTCCTCTCTTTGGACCATGTCAGACCACAGCTGGAGTGCTGTGTTCAGGTTTAGGCTGCCCAGAACAACAAGAAAAAAAAAAACAACACACAAAAACAAAAACAAACAAACAAAAACTCCCAAACCACCAAACCAAACAAAAACAAAAAAGGAAACAAACAAAAAGCTATGGACATACTGCAGCAAAATCTGTTTTACTGTCACCCCAACAGCCGGGGCTGCTGGAGCTGTGAGTTGTGTTTGCTCAGCCTGAAGCAGAAAGCTGGCTCTAGGGACATCTTACTGATCACTGCAGCGACCAAACGGGAGGATGAAGAGAAGTCGTCGTCACACTCCTCTCAGTCGGGCATAAGAGGCAGCATAAGAGGCAACAGCCTCCAGATGGAACATGGGAATATCTCTTTAGATACAGGAAAAACATTTTATTCCAAGTGTGGCCACTCAGTGGAAGAGTTTGTCCAAAGAAGGTGTGAAATCTCCATCTCTGAAGCTATTCATAGCCAGACAATTCCCTGACCCTGTCCTGCTCTAACCGGGTTCTACTCTCAGCGGAAAGTCGGATTACGTGACCCTCAGGAGGCTGCCGGCCAACACGCCAGCCCGTGCGTGTCCATCAGCAGATGGCAATATCAGCTAAATTACATGTGTTGTTTCAGCAGAGCAATGCGCGTTACCCGTCGGGGAAGGCAATAAAGTGTCGGGGAAGGCAATAAAGAGGTGGGGAAATCAGAGACCGCATGCACGGGAATGCCTCACTCCCTGTTTTTACTGTGCCTCCTCCCAGCCAGGTCCCGAACTGATCCCAGAGTCCAAACAAGCAGACCCCAAGGTAACAGAGCCTAAACACGCAGATAGCTTTGGCAGAGCGCGGCCGGCACTCCCAGAACTGCCGATTGCGACAGCGGTCAGGCCACCCGGTGTCAGCGCGTCGGGCGCGGACCGGGCAGCGGGCACAGGCCGGGCAGCCCGCGGCTCCCGATCATTGCAGCTGCGCGGCACGCGGGGCTGCGAGACCAGTCCTTAGAAATCACCAATCAGTGACTCTGAAGCCAAATTAAGGCTCTTTTACCAAATCCAAAGGTTGTTAAAGCGACTTTTGATATTTACAAACTACGCGTTAACACTCCCGCGCCCGGACGATGCCGCTGCCCGGCTGCTGGTGCAGGTTGGGCGCGACGGCCCATCCCGGAGCGGCACGGCTCCGCGCCCATGCTTCCCGCCGGGGCCTCTCAGACCACCGCCCCCCGCGCCCGGTGCGGCGCGGCGCCGCCCTGGCGTGATGGGCGCCCCGCCCGGCGCCGCCGGGACAGGCCGTGCTGGGCAGGCGGTGCCGGGGGCGGTGTTTCTGGGCAGGCCGTGCTGGGGAGGCGGTGCCGGGGCGGAGTTTCTGGGCAGGCGGTGAGGGGGGAGGTGGTACCGAGGAGGGTGTTTCTGGTTCGGCCGTGCGGGGTGAGGCGGTGCCTGGGGCGGACCGGCGGTCGCGGTTGGCGGCGGCGCTGGGGCGGTCCTTGGCCTCTCCTCGAAGGGGCTGGCGGCTCCGCCCGGGCAGGCGAGAGCGGCCCTTCCAGACTGCGCTGGCGCGGCTCCCTCGCCGCCCTTCTGTTTTCATCCGCCGTCGCTCGGTGCTGCTGCCCATATCGCCTGCCGGTCATCCGCGCTCCAGCCCGCGCCGCCATGGGGACCCCTCTAGGCAGCCCCGGGCGAGGCAGCCTTGGCTTCCTCGTCCTCCTCCTGCTTCTGTCGCCCGTGCGGGTGAGTCGGTGGGGTGGGGAATGCCGGGCCTCCCAGCATCGTGGGGAGGAGAGGGGGCGGTGGGTGGGCAGCGGGATCCCGCGGGTGTTGCCTGGGGCGGGGGGAGCCGCGGTTTCCCCCGCGCATCGCGCGGCCGGGGGTGTCCCAGGCGGCGGGGCTGGATAAGGCGGCGGTGTCCCGGGTTAGGCCCCTGGGCTCGGAGCGGCGCGAAGCTGAAGCGAGGTACCGGGGTGTCCCTTCCTCGTCCCCAGTGGGGCTCGCCCGCCTTCTGCCATGCCCCTGGTCCCCGTCGGGACGGGGTTGACAGCCGGGGGCACGGCAGGCCCGCTGGGGAGCACCCGCCAACTTCAGCCTCTGCCCAGTCCCCGTCCCCTGCGGTCGCACCCGGCAGCGGCAGCCCCCGGGATGCCGCGTTCCCGTGGCGTGCCCTGGTTATGCAATGCCCAGTGCATGTGAGTGGCCACGCAGTCACATGCTCGGCTGAGGCTTGCAGATGCCCTCGGTGTCTGGTTCGCTTTGCTTGGGGTGTAGCTTACACTAGGTGACAGCGTCTTGGAAGTAATGATCTGTGCGGAGTGAGAGCTGCATTATTCATGTGCCAGTAGCAAGACTTCGTTTCCTTAAAGTCGAGGACTAGAGTGTGTTGGACTTCTTGGGAGGTTTAAGTAAAAATATGGTAAAACATTCACTCCTCTCATTCATATTTTGTTATGCTGTAGTGCAAGATAGGAGCGGGATACTCCACATTCCTCTGGAGAAACAAGGAGTGTCTTGTAAGCTTTAGTGGTTGGCTTTCATCCCCTCTTTACCTACGGTTAAAACATACTTTCTAGGTCAAGTTTTATGATTAGTCCTTTTTAAACATAGGAGTTTGTTATGTTTGTGCTGTTCTCATATCCTCTTCAAAAAAAAAACTTTTTTAAGAGCTTGAACATAAAACGAGGAATTCATTCTTCTATTACCGCTGGAGAAGGTGATTGTTAGTAGTGACTCATGATCTTCAGGTGAGTGAGTAATGATACTTCACCACCTAACCAATGTGCCTTTGTGTAATGTTTTCTGGAGGGAGATATCATCTTGGACCAATGAGTTGTCCTAGGCTGGTAAAGAAATGACAGAATTCTTACCTTATCAGGAGGATACTGACCGAAAGGAACTTGAAACAAGTTCCCCAAATATTTAGGGAAATCATTGTGGGGGCTTTGTGGTCCCTCAAAGTAAACATTGCAAAATTACTCTAACCATGCAGGTCTCTGTGTATTGTAAGAAGGCAGAATCTGGTTTTATTGGGGATTTTTGCCATTAACTCTTATTTACAGCCTGACACTTCACAAGGAGGACCCTTGATATCTTTCAAAGAGAAGCTGGTCCTCAGTTACACTAAGCCTATATAGTGTTAGGTGCTTGCTGAAGAGAAGCATCGTGAAGGTAAACTGTTCTCTCCCTCAAGTGTACTGGTGATATAATGGTTTTGTGCTTTCAGTTGTGATGTTTGTAATCCCAACTACCATATGTCATGATTTTTTTCCGTTTCGAAGGAGTCAGTGGAGTGGCACTTCAGCTCACAATCCTTGCATTACGTTCACAATGAACTTGAAGAGTTCACCCTGTATCTTTCACTCTGAACAGTGCATGGTACAAGATTCCTGCCAGCTATCCATTACTGTTTTATTTTCTTATGAATGTCCTGATGCACTAGATTGTTTTTGTGTGCTTAATGGCCACTGTTGCAATTGATCTTTGTATAATTGTACAAAAACACAAGCTGTCAAATCACTGGCTAATCAAGGTTGGATACGGGTTTCCTATCAGTAGCTGGGATCCCAAGCTGTAGGTTATATTTGATTTTATGAAATCCCTTGGGAAAATGTTAATGACAAGTGCTGCTTGTGCCAAGTGGCCTGCAGTGTGGACACAGTTCTGAAATGTCTGTTTGGAGCAGTTTCCTTGTTGGGGATGGCAAGGTAGCTCCAGACCAAGACAGTAACCACTTCACCTGAATTACTTCCTGGAAAATCAGGAGTGACTTGTTCAGCCTTTCTGGATGGAAAGTGAGGAAGCTGCCTTGGAAGGGGAGGAATGACTAAAGGGAGTGACTGGTAGAACTGAGTAGAACCTAGCTGGGCAGTAGCCAAAACAATCCAGGTGTTGTGCAGTATTATTATTATTATTAGCCTGCAGGACATCAGAGCTATTTTGGTGCAGATGGGCATAGTTGCAGACAGGTGCTAGCTGAGGACCCTGCACTTGCTGATCATGCATGCATCCTTGCAGATAACATCAGCTTTTCCCCACAGATACTGAATTATTGCTGTTGCAACTTTCTCTTCTTACTTGATTTAGACTGCACCGTGACATCTGAAGTGTGCTTGCATAACTCCAGAACTGTGGCTTGCTTTGCCTGACCAGGAGTAGTAATGCTCCTGTGGTGAGCAAAGGAACAGGAGGAGCTTGGCAGATAAGGCATGGCTCTGAACTGGCTACCTCTGAACAAGTTACTGAAAGAGAAAAAGAGTAAGAACTAAACTTGTAAACTTTCCTTTAGTCCATGGACCTCTCTCCCCCACAGCAAGGGTTGTGAAGTAATATGCAACTTCTGGGGCAGATCTTTGAACTTGACCTGGTCACCTGTTTCCATAAACCAGTCTTCCCATTTATTAAGGATGGTGTAGTAATTCCTTAGAACTCTTAACCTAGTTGGCAATAGCAGATATCAAGGGAGTGCAGGGGAAGAGTGTGCTCTTTCCTGGATTGATCTTTTTGCCCTGCAAAATCCCAGATGCATCATCCTAGATGAAGGAAAGGGAAACATCTGTATCTGATGCTGTTGCCTCTTCCATACATTAGTAATCCTAGTTTGAAGAATCAGTGTTCAGCTGTCATCTGGTATTTGTAAGACCACAAACAGTTGCTGTTTCTGCGTACAGCACCATCATTGTTCTTTGTCTCTGTAGTAGCTATGTATTCATTGGTGGTGGTGGCAAATGCTGCTGGAAGCATCAAAAATTATCAGTTTGTTTCAGCCTGCAGTTGAAGAAACTTGGGCTGAAGTAAATGTGTTTATGATCTGTTGGAACACTCTAAGTTCTATTACAAAGCTGTAACAGAACTTTTGTAGAATGCCCATACTTGTACATATGCAAGTTCTTTATAAGGGCTCCTGGAGCCTTGGCCTAGGTGAAATTTCTCTTTCAACAGACTAAGCTTGCCAGAAATAGGAGTACAGTTTTCTGAACTCTGAGGATGTAGAGGACCAGTGTACTGACAAGTGGTTTCTAAGATATGCTAGAAAAAGGAAGGAACAGTCTTAATTTAAGGTTATGTTGCTGTTGCTTTTTGAAATACTTAGCAAAGTTCCATTTTAATATATGAAGTACTTAGTCATGTGATCTTAAAAGGAAAACACACAGCAAAAAACCCAAAACCCTGAACTGAGCCCTGTGTTACTTATGGAGTATTTTAAGTATTTTTCCTTGTTTAGAAGGCAGTTGGGTTCAACACAGCATTTCTCTGTTACTTTTGGGGCTAAGCTTTCACCCACTTAAGAAACTTAATACCCAGGTGAGCAATTATGTGACCTAAAAGTCTGGCCCTGCAAGCAGCAGCTTTGTTCACTATGACTTATTTACAACCACACTTATCCCTATCTCACCCTACTCTCATAGGAGTGTTCTTCTGAAAGAATGGAAAGAGCAAAGTGCTAGTCTTAGCCTGTAACTTAATCTAGCTTTTACTAGAGGGTTTTCAGGGGGAAGAACTGTCAGCTCTGTTTTATCTGTGGTAGTGGAGTAGTTCGTTATTTGTATCCTTGAATGCTACCTCAACCATAGGAGACCAGCCCTGTCCCATGTTTTGGGGCTGACTCAGTGGTAAGCAGGCTATTAACTTGTTAATGTTCAAGAGCTGTGTTGTTCAATTTAGGCTGTTGATGTCTAATGATTTGGTGTTTTTTAGGCTTATTGACTTGGTTCAACCACTATAAATCAAGCATCACCAAAGCTTACTGGTTCAGGGAACAAACTCACACTTTTGTTAGGGAAATCCTGCTAGGTCATGGTATAAAATATAATGTGTAAAATCTTAAGCTGTTTCTGTGTTCTTGGTATTAATACTGAAACAGAGTATTCAGACTTGCAATTCTAGGCCTAAGTGCTCTTCTAATAGTTTAAAGCAGCTCATCTGTTCAGCTTTTCTTAAATAGGTTGAAAGTTTGAGTGGCAAACACTGTTTTTTTTCCATTGTATGTTTTACTGCTATGGAACTTAAAGAATTTCAAATCACATTCCTGATCCAAATTCAATTGTAAACTAATACTAGGCTGAACTTTGTCTTGCTTTATTGTTCTTTTGTGTTTAGCTGGCTACCTTTTGGTACATTATCAAGTGTCACGTGCAAGTAAGTTGTTTTATGTTCGTTCCTTAAAATTATGACAAAAAGCCTTGTAGGTAAATTTATAAACATAAGAGAGATTGTATTTTGTTTTGTATCCATGTAGCTATAACCAAGGAATTGCTGCCTTAAAACACAGAGAATGTTTTTAAAACAATTAAACTATCAGTCAGGCTGACATGAGAGATGAAATTTATGCAAGTTTTTCTAATCCAGAGGTGCCCTGATAAGTTTTTTGTAACTGTTAACTACATTACTAATTTTCCCACACATTCCACTCTGTAAGAAGCTAAGTCTTTCCCTAAAGAGTAGGTTGATGAATTTGTGTGTTTACCTCTTGTTATCTAACACTTCTTATTTTTTAATGAAGCACAGAAAGTGTTTTTTAGAAAGGATGATTCTAGACTAAACACAGAAGCCTACATGATACTGAAGAAATAATTACTCCTTTTCTCACGGGCAATGTGAAGCAGCTCCAAATTCCTTGCCCTTTTGAAAGAATAATAGTGGATCTGTGCTTCCTCTTGAAGAGACAATTCACTTCTGACACCGGAACAAACAGTGGAACAATTTTCACTACTAGTAGATTGTTTGCTATTAAAACTGGGGCATATGGATGTGAGGAAGCAGAGTTGAAGGTGATGACTTCTAAATTTGCATCAAAGTAGTATTAACTTCATAGATTAAATGATGCATGAGCAAATTTAGTTTGTGTATGAACAATGTGGTTTTGAGAAATAGTCTACAAGTCATGGAAGTTTGACTTTTTGGCTTATGCTGGTGTTAAACATTCAGTGTTTATAAGTGCAATCTTAAGGGGTGTTTTCCAGCTTGTATCATAGAATATGGCAATACTTAACAGCTGGTTGTGGGTTTAACTAGAAGACATGCTAGAAGAGACAAATGAAATGGTGATCTAGATGAGTGGCACTTAAACTGACTTTTAGACCTGGCTTGCAGTGAGTAACTTTGAATTGGCCTATGTTGCACTGGTTAGGTTAAAGAGGAAACAAGCCTTTGGTTGGGTAAATTGGTGGTGGTTATTGTCCCTGATAAACAACCAACTACTGATGTACTTTTTGAAGAACTGTCAGTGTTTTCCAGCACAAAAATGGATGTTATGGAGGCACAGTGTTTCTGCGTAGCTCTTGGGTATTGTCAGGACAGCCTTTCAGGGGCCTCTGTGGTCAGTAAACAATACTATTCATGGTCAAGCACAAAGCACAGCAGTCTGTCCTTGCAGCAACAACATATGGTGTCTCTAAAATGCTAAGTCAAGGTTGTTCAGGGGATCAAAATAGGTCAGTTATCTCTCAAACTGTGCTAAGCAAACTCCTAATCAGAGCTGGTAGAAATGTAGTAAAAGTTTGTGCAGTCTGCTTTCTGCTTGCAGCCCAGGTGGTAGGAAAACTTTGGAGCTGTATTCAAGCTTTTTATATAAATAACTTGTTATGCATTAAATGTTTTAATTTTCAGAATAAATATTTTGGCTTGGTATCTCAGATGTCTCAGTGTCAGTACCACTGAACAAAAATAAAAGGCTTTCAAGGTGGTACTGCCCTCTTTCAGTTTCCTTTATGTACATAATAAAGAACAAATTTCTGAATTTTCAATAGTTGCTTAAATTAAAACATCTTGGAAATTAGGCTTTTTCTTAGCACTGTAATCCCATTAAATGTTCCATGCTTAGACTTAAAAGTGGTAATGCAGGGCATCGAGTGTACAGATGGCAAGTGCAGAGCTATGAAGTTCTGTTTCAGAATCTTCCTTGTGCTGCTATTTCCTTAGTCTGTCACTGTAGTGAGTTTTCAGGAAGGATCAGAAGATGGCAAGAGGAAGTGAAATTGCACATAAGCAATCAGTTTCTCTCCATGTGCACTGACTCATGTGTTCTAATGTGACAGTTTAACCCACCAACTATTTTGTTGTCTTGTGTGAACAAATTATTTTCTATGTCACCTTGTATTTGAAGATCCCTTTCGGGTATTGATTTAGGTTTTTCTCAAGTAACTCTTATACTTGATCTTAACTGTAGGCAGTGCACTTCCTGTTTCTATAATGGTCAAGGGAGTGTGGGGAGCTGAGCTGAAGATCAGTGGTGATGTGCAGCATGTCAAAAACACCTGCTTTTGTTAACGGGTGCTTTATGTAGTACACACTGATGTTTTAATTAGCAGGAAGTTATCTCATCTGGACTGCAAGTGGTTTTTGGAGTAGTAGCACATAAATTCTACAATAGCTGAGATATTTGGCGACTATTGCAGTTAATCACTTATTTTGTTGATTAGGTGCTTCCACAAATGTGTGTCTGGTATGGAGAATGTGGAGTTGCTTCTGGAGACAAGAGGTACAACTGTGCTTATGATGGGCCACCAATAGCACTACCAGAAGATGGCTATGACTTAATGCAGGTGAGCTTCTCTTGGAGGTTTGCTGCTAAAAAAATAGTTCTCCAACACTAGAATTCTGTATTGAGTTCTGCTGGACCTGTGCTATGACCTCTCATCTTAACCTGATGAGAAACTAGACAGATTATATCTTATTTCTCAGGTTCAAGTGGGTTAAGGTAATTTACCTCAGTTTCTTTTCAGAGATATGTGAAGTTTTCAAAATGTGATTAGAGGCTGTCATAGACAAAACCTTAAATATAGCATTTGTTCACTTTCTTGCATATTTTCCTCACTGGTTTGACTGCTCTTTACTCAGATTGCTTTTTTGAAGACTCTCCCAAAATGTGTGTTCCACAGTTACTCCCTTCTGATCTCTAAAGGACAAGACTAAACTATTTTTCTTCAGATGATCATTCCTGGTAAAGGAAGGTGCTAACTGATGCTTGTTCGAATTGTGTAAATTTGGACAAAAATATCTGTGCTTAGTGTGAGACTGTTTCTTTACTTGGGCTTCAGCTGCCAAAGTGAATGAAAGCACAGTCAAAATAGATGTTTCATGCACAACGTAGGATATTGCCAGGTTTGTCTTCTGGCATCTGATAGTTCAAAGCTTTACAGCATGAAATAACTACGGAGTTAAACAACAGTTAGACTGGTGACAAGAGTGACTTCAATAAATATGTAGGTGAGCTAACTACTCTTGTGGATTGTTTCTGAAGACTTAATGTACAGTTCTTGTATGTTACTATCAGTTATACTTGTGTTAAATGCATTTGTCTCTTCTGTAAGTATCTCTTCCAGGTAATAAGTGATTTTATCGTTAGTGGCTTGCCTTCTGAGACTTTGAAATCTGATACTATCCAGAAGGAGTACTAGAGGATAAGCTGCAGAAGTACTTTCAACTTGGATAAACATGTGTTGTCCTCTTACCAATAGGCTCTCAAATGCCATTATCATTCTATATATAGATGCTGGTGACTAAAGATCATCTGAAGGAGCTTTTCAAAAGGAAGTGGTGCCTTGAATAAAAGAAGTGAAAAAAGTGATTATTTTCTCCAGTCTCTAAACAAAAAACTTGTTTGCTGGACTATTTCTCCTATGCGTCTCCCACAGCAACAGCTACTGCATTCTGAAATATGCTGATGCAGAGTCCATAATTATAATGAGTTCTGAAGTCTTAAACATGCATTTTCTTCCTTTCCTCTTGATCTCAATGTTGTTTGTTTTTGATTTTTGTTTTGTTTTGTTAAGGAACTCTGTCCAGGTTTATTCTTTGGCAATGTTAGCACTTGCTGCGATATTCATCAGCTTCAGACTTTGAAAAATAACTTGCAGCTGCCCCTGCAGTTTCTCTCCAGGTATGCTAATAAATGGCAAAGCAACTTTTTGTAACAGAATAACAAAGCACTTGTCTTCAAG
Organism: Nicator chloris; assembly: GCA_013400495.1. NCBI lineage: Eukaryota > Metazoa > Chordata > Aves > Passeriformes > Pycnonotidae > Nicator > Nicator chloris. The sequence goes on along the minus strand of WAAE01016425.1, from coordinate 1,392 downwards.
TAGACTGTAGGAAAAGTGGTAATTTCATTTAAAGGATTATTGGAGCAAGGTGCTGGAGTGGCATTCTCATCCATAGCTGCAGGCTGTAATGTCCTGGAACAACTACTTGCAGTCTGGATTGATTTAGCTGGTAGAATAACCATTCCCTTAGCTGGTCTCAAGCTACTTTATCTAATGAAACCTTCAGAAGAGGGTGACATAAAGTAGCATTTGGTCTTGTTCTGAGTAAGACATTTGGAAGTCTAAGAAGTCTTCCTGCTAGCAACAGTTAAGTTTTTCTTAAAATTCTAGTAAAATTGTTTGGATCTGCTATTTGAGGCAGGCAATTTTATTAGTGATTTATGGTGCTTAAAATTGTTCATCTGTAGCGTCAACAACAGTTGTCGTATTGCTGATTAAAATCTTACATAATTTAAATACTTTGTTCTGTCACTCTGAGCAGAATCCTTATATTTGCAAGGCGTATCGGACTTGACCTACATAGCACCTTTACCTCTTAATCTGATTGCTGTTCATTGGCTTTTCTACCCAGATGTCCGTCGTGTTTTTACAACTTGATAAACCTCTTCTGTGAGCTGACTTGTAGCCCAAATCAGTCTGACTTTTTGAATGTTACAAGCACCATACCTTATTACGATCCCATTTTGAAAGAGAACAAAAGTAGCATTACAGAGCTGCAGTACTTTATTGGAGGTCGGTTTGCAAATGGTGAGTAAACAGCGCGTTAATTTACCTTGGCTTTTGTCCAGGTAACAAGACCAGTGTATTTTCAGAAAGAATATGGAGGGGGAAACCTCTCTTTGACTGTCTTTTTGAAGTTTGAATCATCACATAGGTAGCAGTAGGTCCCCTTAAAACTTACGGAAAACTTAACTTCTGCCTGGGCAGGGGACATTACACTGACACTGTTGAATAACAGTGTTTAAAGGTTCAGCTGTGGATGAACATCTGTATAAATGGTTAATAGCTGATAACCCTGATTACTTTGACTTCAGAAAAATAAAGTTGTTGCCAAGTATTCAATGTCCAAAGCCTACCTGATACTAAAGTAGTCTGGCAAGCATGATAATAAAGTTTGTGCACCATGTACTACGATGGTTCTCTAAGAGGCACTCAGTCTTGAAATGGACTGTAGTCCTTTGTTTTCAAATCAAATGTTTTTAGAGAACAATACATTTTGGTTGTATTTTGATTTTGTAGCAAGCTTAAAGCATTAATTCAGTCTTTTTATTCTTTTTGCAGTAACCTTTAATAAAATTGAGACACTTGAAAGTCATATACAGCCTACAAATTGAAAGTACCTTAAATGCTTTTCATAGCTTTCTCTGAAAATTATATTAGGTAATGTTTCCTGTCAAGCAGAAAAGTAGGTTCTAGCAAAATGCACATTTG
>WAAE01016419.1:0-41238 GCA_013400495.1 Nicator chloris | reverse complement strand
ACTTGACTTGTACACTCCTACATATAGATATTATATATATAATAAGGGTATGTAGGTAGGAGAGGTTCTTGTTCAAACATTACAGGTACTGTTGGTATAGTCTAACTGTTAAAAAGAGTGAGATCCATAGGATTTAATAGGTGGATTAATTCTTTCTGGTTTCTTCCTTCCCTGATAAGCAGGAAATAAGAAGTGTTGTTTAGAGGAATATTACAAAGATAATATTACCAGTCTTTCTCATAATATCTTAATTTTTGTAGTAAAGCACCTGGGACTTGCAGAGTCCTGTAAGACATGCTAAGAAGCTCCTCAGTTCCTGCATGGCAGAGACATGGAGCTGCCTAAGGAACTCTCCAGCAAGCTAGCTATGTAAAAAAAACCTCCAAGAAGTATATGACACAGGATAAGTCAGCTTACTGCAGCTTTTTTTCCCCCCCCTCCTAGTGTCTCTTCTGGGACCCTAAGAGACTGATGAGGAAGCATGAACATAAACCCTGACTAGATCTGTGTCTTTCCAAGGAGCACATGGACAAAGCTGTGCCTCCTCTTTCCTTTACACCAAATGGAATTTGGGAAATGTTTGGGGATGTTATAATTTAGAGCACAAGACTCTGTTATTTCAGACCTATAATGGGATTTTTCAGTTGTGTAACTCTGAAAGAGGAGAGATTTTAAGGTATTTCTAAGAGACAGATCACAAGGCAGGAGCTGTGTTATCGCATCTGTAGAACAATGCGTGATTTGGAAGTCAGTAGTGTGAAAGAATCTAGAGTTTTTAAAACTCACCTCTTGGATCACACAACATATGATACTCAGAAGAGATTGAGAAGTTAAGAGCTGCCCAAATCAAATATTGACTGCTCAGTAGCCCTGGAGAGCACTGCCTGTAAATACTTTGGGGTTTATAGGCGCACCAAGAAGGCGAAGGGGATGAAATGTACTTCTGCCTCTGGAAGGGGAATTCATGTAATGGCATTCATTCCTTTTATAGATAATACTACTATTTAGGAAGTCCTAAAGTACATGATGTCTTTGCTGATTAAATTTCCTGTGTAAGCAAAATGTTCATAAAGTTACATAACTGCATTTTTCTTACCTCTTTGCTGGCAGCAGCTGTCTGGGTTTCTGGAGAAACATGACCCCTGCTTTGCCTCCATTTCTTGGTGAGAAAATAGTGGAGGCAAAGCAGAGAAACTGAGAGAGAAAAAGTGATGCTGTTGCTCTAAATCCTTGTTTCTGTCTATCTATCTAACTCAAATTCTTTATTCCTTCTGTGTAACTCATACATACCTCCCACATCCTTTAACTGGTCTAGACTCCCTGTGGCCTGATGGTTCCCATCTGAGGTTGATAAATACAATCTTGATGAACTAAGTGGCTGAAGTAATTTCCCTTTTTATCCCTGCTGAACTGAGCTGAAAAACTAAGACCACCTGTTCTAGTGGGCTTGAGCTCTTTCCCTCCCACTTAGGCCACAAATTCTCTTTTTCCACACTGTGGGATTGTTTTCCCAGAATGTAACTTTCACTGTATTGGTGAGTCACCTGTCAAGTTGTGAGACAGATGTTTGCTGGAGGGTGTCAGACAGGCATCCTCTGCATCACTTCTGCAAGCAGTTCCACAGAAACAATTGTGGTGGGGAGCATTGTGGACGTGTCCTCTAAAGGAAAAATTAAGGAGATAGTTTTGCTCTGGACTGGCTTATCTGACTTTTGTATCCCTTCATTGGAGGGCAGACTCTTGCCCTGAGTTTTCAGCCAATTTAAAGAGTGAGTCAAGGCAAGAGAAGTCTATTTCAAGGGTTCCATATCAATTATTATGAGTCAAAGTAAAAATGAATTTAAGATTAGGTGTTTTGCCTAAGTAATGATGTTCAGTATGATCAGTAGGTACCCTCTTGCTGACCTTCTAAAGGTAAAACTTCAAGATTAGGACCAAAAAAATGTACCAAGACACTTCTGCTGTTCTTGTATTTGTTTATTGTAATTTTTCTCCAGTTTCCTTTTCTACCAGCAGCCTTTGAATGCAAAGGAGCAAACTGTGGATCAAATTAAAGGAAAGAAAAATAGATTAAATGGTGGCAGCTCAGCCATGGAGTGTGTACAAAATCAAAGGTTTGCTGTGTATGTTTTTGCAACACAATTCCCTCTTAACAGATGAATCATTTGCCTGCTGTTTATAGAGAGTCAATGTCCTCAGGGCTGAACCCCTTAAGGGATCTAGTGCACTTAGATAGGAGAGCTTAAAACATCCTGTGAAGGGTTTAAAAAGTCAAGACCAAAAGCCATTGGCACCAGAGAACTTTCAATCTGGAAATTAAGAAAGGGGGAAAAAAGATATGAGGAGAGGAGGCACTTGAAAGACTAAAATTCCCTCGGTTTTTACCAGTATTCTGTAACTATTATATTGCTTTTTTGAGTCACATAACTGAGGATAAAGTGAATCTGCTGCACAGCTCAAGGAGCAGCTGGGAGTAACAAGCTCAGCACACTCTGGTCTTTTATTCTGAGTGAGGGGTAGAAGTACAAGCTGTGCTGCAAGCCCTTTGGCCCAAGAATCAGGAAAACATGGTCTTTTGTTTTGTCTCTTCGCAAATCAGCAGCAGGTCCCTTTCAGACAGTGCATGATGGAAGGGTCAATCACCTCCTCTTCAGTCTAAGATTTTCTCTGTTGTGCCATTTGCCTCATTTTTGACAGTGATAAGCAGTTTTACTCAGTTTATGTGGGACATTGCTGCAGACAATTTACAAACATCAGGGGAAAGAAGGGAGTTGGTGGTGTTTCTGAATTCGCATAAGTTCTTCATTTTTTGTTGTTTATTATGAGTAGCTGAAAAACAAAATGGGTGTTTTGTTTCCTGGTGTGCACAAATATTTGTTCAAAATAACTTAAATTGTTTACTGAAGTTACTCCATTTGAACATTTATTTTTTAGGCATTGTGTGAAAGCTCATTTCTTCCATGATGGATATTTGTCATCAACTCATGTGAATGTTTTGGCAAATCAAAGGATGGATTGTTCTGTTTTGCTGACTTGGATTGTGAAATAGGAATATCCATAACATGACAGGGCATGAAAGAGCCTGAAGTGAATTAAAGCTTTACTCTAATGAATGGGTTTTTAATTTAGCTGATTCCTTAGAAACAAGTGTGGTAAATCCACTTTGGGTAAATCCAAAGGATGGATGACACATACGTTTTGTATGGGTGGGTACTGGCAGACAAGAGCTGATGATTCATCATCCCACATGGATTGTTTTTCAGCAGATGAGTGTTCTAGCGATCATATTTCAATTGGGAGAACTGCTCTGGTGTACAGCCAGTAAAATATGATTATCTCAGCTCAAAACCTGGACAGATGAAAATGTTCTCAAGCTGGATACTTGAAATCATCCAATCAAAGTATCTCTCGGCCTTCACTGTGAAGTAGGCAGGTTTCTACCTGCTACATTTTTTTGCACAGTTGGGTGGAATGAAATGAAGTCAATGGATATTCCATGATGAGCATGGAAGAACTGAGCAGGCATATACAAGTGAAACGTGATAGTGCTTCATGCTTCATTCAAAGCTGTGTGTTAATTCAGATGGAGAGCCCCTCTTGGCAAATGTTGCACCTGAGTGTTTGTAAAATTTTAAACCATAAACAAAGATAACACTTACCATCCATTCTTAAGAGAGAAATAGAGAGATCTGTATCCAAATGTGTGCATGATGAACAATGTTGTGACTGTGCATCTGTACTAAGTTTTTAAAAACATTGAATTTTGCCAAGACAACTGTGCAAAAAAACGTGGGTCTTTAGAAAGCAAGACCTGTAAGGAAGCACAGGAAATAAGTTGGATCATTTTGCTTCCCTGATCTTTTCAGGAAGTACAGGATAAACGTACTGTTTGTTCCTTAAGGGTTCACTAGCCCCCTAACAGAACCTGATGTACCTCTAACCATCTAATACCTCAATATGATGCAGGTTTGCATCACTTTTTGCTTTCAGATGCATCTCAGAGAGTACCACCATGTCCATGTGCCAGTTTGTATGGGAAGAGGTCAAGGCAACTGACATTCTTTGTGTACTCCCATGCAGAGAGCACTTCAGAGAGTACTGGAGCTGAGCCCTGTAATCACAACCCCAAATAAACATCTGGGAGTCCTGATTGCCAACAGGTCCCTGAGAAAGCCATCCAGTGCTAGTCTGGAGAAATGTTTTTGTGGGATATGTGACAAGAGCATGCTTAAGGATTTTTGCAATTTTCCTGCAGCAACTTTTTGTTGTTGAAGGTGCTAGCATGAATTTTAGTCCTTGGTGATCCCTTTGTGTTAGATTGTGTATTAACCTGCTGTTAGGCTTCTAGTTCCAGCTACAGACACTGACTCATCCCTGCAGAAAGGCCTCCTACTTCTCAGTGAGGAAATGGACTGTGAACAAACTTATCGTCATCAATCAAAACTATTTCACAAACTTGTTCCTGGCTTTTGTTGACCCTGTGTTTTCAGAGCTGAGAATCCAAAATGCAAACTCTGTAGCTCAGAACTGAAATTTGGATTGGATAAGAGAATGAGAGTATGACAGCACCCAGGTCTCTGGTGTGATGACTTTGTGAGGTAAAAAACGCATGTGTAAGCATAAGCTCCATCTCTGCAAATGTTGTAACCTAATTTAACAGGTGGTTGACTGCTTCCAGTAAGAATTCACGAGAAGATGTGAACACAGCAGTAGACAATTTCTCTTACCTTTATTAAGGGGAGTTCAGATTTTTCACTCTAACATTTGCATTTCTCTTGCTGGCCCTAATAACAGCAGTACCTAATGTGACTGTAGGGATATCGTGCATGGAAAGACACTAGCCAGTGCATCACATACATTAGAATGTTAGTGACACACTGACACAATTAGTGTGCATTGAACAAGTGCCTGGAACTGGTAACTCTACCGTGGAAACATTCCCATCTCCCCCAGCTATGTTAATTCTGACTCTTTCCATATTTATATAACACATTATCAGGGATAGAAGATACAGAACTCAAGGAGTTAACATGGAAATTAGATGCCAGGGTAGATATGATGAAGCATTTTATCACATTTAGCAAGACTGTCCATTCTAGTCTGCCCATGATGTAGACTGGCACCAAACTGGAGGTTGTTGACCTGACCTTGTTTGCCTCTGACGTTGCTGCTTTTGAAAGCAAATGGGTTCTGGTGCTACGAGCTCACAGAGCTGCCAGTTTCTCAGCAGATTAGCATTGCTGACCTTCTTTTTTAGACTAGCTTGTGCAAACACTCCCCTAATGATTCCCATAAATCATGCAAGTGGAGTGAAATGAACTGGTGGAGGTAGCAAATACTGAAATCTGGCACGAGTCCCTGTGATGGAGCAGCATGTGATGAGTACCTGCACGTGCACCAGGCAGGCAAGTGCCTGCTCCTTCTCAGTCTAGGAGAGAGGAAGGCTTATGTAGAAGTGGTGTGGCACAGGGCATTGAGGAGCACACGTCTGAATCCCTCTTGACTTCAAATTTTAAGATGCCTAGATATTGCCAAACAGTCCTTCCCCCTAAACAATGGCCTGTGTGGATGCTAGGAACCATGCAAAGACAATTTGCTCTGTAACCACGTGGCACTTCCAGTTCCCTTCCTGCCATGTGTCTGGGACTGCTGCAGCCAGTGGCAGGCAGGGAAGATGAAAACATGGCTCCTTTCTAGAGCCACTGTCAACCCACTGAATTCTGAGCTGAGCAGTCCTGGAAGCCTGAACTGCAATGACCTTGAAACATAAGATTTCTGCTTAGAAACAGAGCCAACTGAGCTTTGGTTTTTCTAAGACCTTGATCTGCTTTACACCTGATGTAATAGGGGTGACCTTACGTAAGCAAAGCATCACTGATTGTGGTTGGAAGGCAAACAATCATGTTGAAAATGCCCTCTGGTAATGCTGTGAAAATCTGGGGGGGTTTACTAGGGGTCACTATGGACTGGCTGCTTTGGTTAAATTCCCAGGTGATCCTAATTGAACCCCAAACTTTCTGAAGTGCTGTAATTCTTCTTAGGCTATGTATATTTTTCTGAACTGTTTGGGAAGTGCTACATACGTCTGTTCTCATGTGCTTTGTCTTCCTCTCTTCTTTACTTTTTTCCCCTACCTCATTCTCTTCCTTCCTTCCTGTCAAAACAATGACAGCTTATGTTTCGCAAAATGGGCAAAATTTCAGCAAAATTTAATATGGCAAAAAATTTTGACTGTCTAAATGTGTGTTTTCCTGCTCTGCCTAATTCAGGGGTAAAAACTACCTCCACCTTTTTTTCTCCCTGCTGCCTCTTGCCCATAAACTATTAATACAAGACAACATATTCCTAACAGTTAATAAAAACCAGTTTTTATTTTTCAGATGTACAAGCAGTGTCCTTTCCTCACCCTCCATCCTCCCCTGTACCAAAACAAAGCCCAGGCCAGTGGGACTGGAGTGAGCGAATTCCACTGGCTCCTTCCTCAGCCGTTCACCCCCTTCCCTCCTGCTGGGAGGTGAACACCATCCACACATCACTTGAGACAAGCACAATACAACACAATCGGTTTTCAGATTTTCTAAATATTTCCCAACTTCCATTGCAGGCTGTTTTCTCCGGGCTGTAAATTTGTGCCAAGAACTCCCCAGCAGCATTCTCCTCTGCCTTCCCAAATCACTGGGAGAGCAAACAAACCTTTCCCTGAGTCATTGATTTTTGCAAGAAAGCATTTTTTATTTATTAAAAATGAAGGGAGAATGGCTGGAATGCACAATTTACAGCTCACAGCTCTTCAGTGAAAGCCATAAGTATGATCTTTGACAGCACAAAAATGCTTTCACTTCTGTGTGCTTCCACCTGTGATCAGGATTTCTCCCTGCCCAGAGCAGTCAGGGTACAGCCTTGCTGGGGAGGAAACAACTGTCTGGCAGTTTTCTAGCCTCTCCAAGCCCATAAGGCCCTATTGTTTCATCTATAACTGATTTTTATGGCCTGAATGGAAAGCTTTTGAGGTAGCAAACAGGATGCACAGGATAATGTGGTTATCTGTATTGCAGTAAGCTATACTGAATGGCTCAGCCTTGTTGGGAATGTGTTAAATTAGTACTGGAACAATTTAGCAGGCACTAGAATTAATTAGGAGGATTTTTTCTTTATTGAAAAAAAAAAAAAAAGTAAGTTATCTAGCACCTAATCATTACATTGGACCATAGAAATTTTCAGTACACGTCATTAGAAGTACTTAAAATTATTTCAGTAAGGGCTAATATTTGTCTATGAGGTCCTATATTCATGAGGTTGTATACTTGTGATAGAACCAAAAGAGTGCCTTGCCCTGTATGAGTGCATTTTTACCTGGACATGACTACATTTTGAGCAGGCATAATCCTTGATTGCCTTCCTTTATTTCCCCACTGTTCTAGCAGTGTGGTACATTTGTATTTCTATTTTATCATCTGGCTCTAATCACCATCGTTTTCTACCTTTTTAAAGCGCTATTGGAGGAAACATCCTACCATTTGGTGTTTGTGTTTCAGCCCTCCCACTCTTCACTGAGCTGTTCCGATACAGAGAGCACGATCCAGTGACTAAAGCAAAGAAAGAAGCTTAAAAGAGAATAGTTCAGTTTCTCAATAGGACACCAGCAGCTGTCACATAAAACAAGCAAAAGACTTTTTCAGTTCCTTGAGCCATGATGTAAAACCCAGTAGATCTGCACTGGGTTGTGACTCAGTCTGCAGGTGTGCAGCATCAGGCAAATAGAGTGAGTTTCCTTTCATTCCATTCAAAATCTTGTGTACCTGAGAGATTGTCTGACCTTTCGTCCCTAGCTGTATCACCTGGTTTGAAGCATAAAGAGGTCAGTATTCTTTCTGAGGTGTGGAGAGCTTGTATTTTCCACGGGTCTGAAACCATCTTGCCACTACCTGGTGCCTGAAACCTGACCATCTTTGTCAATATGTCCTAAATTTGCCACCCAAGGCACCAGATAATTCTGACGGTGCAATTGCCTAACAGAAATAGACTACCGCAAACCTTAATCTTTCATCCTTACAAAAATGTGTCAGGGTGCCTGTATATAGCTGATGTATTGATATGAAACGTCATCCCTGTTGCTGTGGAATAGTTGTTTTGCAAAATTGTCTATTACAAAATTAAATAGCTGAGCTTTGCATGTTTGTTTGTTTGTTAGCTGGTTGTTTGCTTGATCCAGCTTGAAGCAGAATAATATTTCTGCCTGCTTTGGATAGAACTTGGGGGAAAGGCTGATAGAGCCTGGATCTGCATCTGCATTGACAAGATCTGGTTTGAGCTGCAGATACTTCCTCATCCTGAAGTTCTCTGTCACTGTTCATGGCATGTGCTTCACTCCAATGAGGCCTATTTCTAATGTTCACTTACAAGAAAGTTTCACTGTGACTATCTGCAAAGATGTGTGAAGAGTGATAGGAAATGCTGTTATTTTACCTCAGGGAACTCTGAAGACCACCACGCAGGCAAGTAAGACAAGACATGGCAGGAGAAGCAGAACATGTTTTTTAATAACTTCTAGGTGTGTGACCAAGGACTGGAAATGCACAACTTGAAATCTCTCCCAGTCTCTGGAGATCCAGAGCATCAAGTGTACTGAAGATAAGTTGCAGACCTGAATCTGCTTGTTTAGGCAGTCTGGATGGATCAGAGGCAGGTCCAGGATTCCCCACAGGTCTCCCTGAAGGCATGGCAATTATTTCCAGATGTAATTTGCTTTCTTGGGCTCAGGGAATGCTTCCATTTTTAAACTGTTTGAACTCAGGCTGTGAGTTGTAGATGCATGGCTTGGGAAATTTTGGTTCGAACAAAGCCTGAAATGTGGGTAAAAAGTCCACATGCTCCTCAGTCATAAGGAGCAAAAATTTTATGTCTGTTCTTGAATCTGTTCCCATTTCCACTTACCAGTGTGTGATGGCCTTTTAGCAGCATTCCCTTCAGATTTCTCCCTCAATATGAGCTAAAACAGGGCTGTTGGCTCTCTGGGCCATGAAGGCAATTCCTTTTGAGGCACTATACTGCTAAACCTGCTCAATAGCTCTCAAGAGGAGTGTGAAGACTGTTTTTACAGCTGAATACGGTGCATGGGTTGAAATGCAGGCCTTTCATCTAAGAGGTTCCCTACCACATGTTTTTGTTATGAAGAACAAGGTCAAGTCTTCTAAAGTTTAGTGCTACATAGCTAAAAGCTTGCATAGGGCTTTAGAAAAACAAAGGAATCTGCATTATGATAAAAAAAGAACCCGTACTTTTATATAATGAGCTAAAGTAAATATATTGCAGTTTAACAGCTGATTTGGAAAGTCTTTTTCACAGTTTCTGTAGTCTCAAAGCCCAAAGCCCAAGAGCATGAAGAATTTTTGAAGAAGCTGAACAACTCTAACCATGGTAGACGATTTAATGCAGATGATGAATTGTCTGTTTAGAATAGTTCCTGTGTTGCAGGAGTATTTGCTTCTGTTTTCTATCTCCTTCAAGCAAATTGCCTGTGTGGAGCTGGGACAGTCCTGTCAGGGAGTGATCAATATGCTACCACATACCATCTGCAATTCTGGAATTTGCTTCTCCCACCCACATCATGGTGGTTTCACAAAGTGCTTTATTGTACTGTAGCAGGGACAGCCTCCTCAGGACGTGGTTTTCTTAGTCACATGGATTTGTCAGCCTTTTTTCCTAATCAAATGAGCTTTTCATTGTGTAGTCAGCATTGGATAAGCACAAGGGCTCGCAGATGACTCTTCAAAGAGACTTTCAGTGTGTTTAATTTACTCCTCATGATTTCTTTCCTTGAAGCATATCTTACATCCCCACTTAGACTGAGCAGTAGTTCCCTGGCACCTGCCCTGGGTGAAAATGACAGTGTGATCCTTTATCAGCAGTGAGCAGTATTTAATGTGAATATTTGTGCTGCAAAACCGCACTGTCAAAGGACTGTGCAGGGGTGGATGGACTGGGAAAATCTGTGGGACAGCATGAGGAATTAGCATGTGGGCAGTGTGGCCCATTTATTTGTTGTAGAGACCTGGCAGGATCTGATCCTGCCAGACAGAGCCTGAGTTTACATGGACCAGTAGAGCTCTGCCACATTCAGTGGCACTACAGCAGTTTATGAATCATGACTTGTTTTTCTTTTTTTTGTACCCTGCTCCCCGGTGACCACTCTGATTTGCCAATCCTTTTCCTGAGGGTGCATTTCCTAGCTGTTAAATGTCAAATTATCAAGATTAAAAAAACCTGCCAGTAAGGCTTTGGTTTGCATTGTTTGTAGTTAATGAGCAATGGTATGTGGCTGCACTGTCCTGAAAAATTGCTCTCCCCTCTAAAACAGAGGACCAGTCTGAGAAGAGAGGCATCTTGTGAGGCTGGTTGCATTCTTCAAAAGGTCTCGAATTTTTGGAGGACTATTTTGCCTACTTTGTTAGTGTCATGTGGGGACAGTACCCGTGTCCTGGGGTCTGCCAGACTTGTGGCATCACTGTGGTCAGCTTCAGTCTGTGAGCAACCGTCTTGCTGCTGGTATTGTGACCCACTGCTGGTGAGCCTGACCTTTCCAGAGTGGGAGCACGAAGTGCAGCACAGTCTGCTTGTTGGGCTGCCTGAGGAAGCTTGCTCAAAGCTGGAGGCATTCACGGCTGCGCTGTGCTCTGTAGTCTGGGCATGTGCTAAAGCTAGAGGAAGACTCAGAAGAGGGAACCCGAGGTAACAAGAAGACAATACTGGTCAGATACACTGTTTTTAACCAGTTTCAGTCAGTTTTCCCACTTTGCCACTAAAATTCTGTTTGGAAAAAAAAAAAAAAAAAAGCAACAATCCAAACCTTTTTTTAGTTCTCCTTCTGTTTTTTGTGATTAAAAATAAAAATGCAAGCATGTATGTGGCCCTCTTGAATCACATTTTCTTCTTAGCTCTATTGAATTGGGTCCTTCCAAACACAACAAAGTCTTTTCAGAAATATCCTTTTCCACTAATGTTTCCCATCAGGCTGCTGCAGGCATTCAAAGAGTGAGTGTGTAAGTAAAGGAGACAAATGACAGTGCCAAACAATGCTGAATTGCTGGAGGCCATGGGTTAAAAAGAGAAGGGTTTTGACAGCTAATTGAAATCTAAGTGGTATCTTTCTGGTATGCTACTTCCCCATTTGTTCTTCACTAGTATTTAACAAGCCTTTATTGATTATTGTGGCAGATTTGTACTGCAAATGGAATCTGAAAGTTAGTTTTTTTGGCCTATAATCATTGGCTATATATATTTCATATCTATCTATCTTACATATTTCACAAATCTGTGCCTGGGAAAATCATGTCTTGGTATAGTTGTCTGTAAAGGAGAAATAGCATTAGTTATTTTTTTAAATGATAAATTTCAACATCAGAGTAAATTCTTCACTGAGATATGCAGAAAGTCTCTGTTACTGCCTCATGACCAGCATGCCTGAATCTAGAGATGAACTCAGCTTCACAAGTGTTATTATAAGTTCCCTCTGAGCCTGCAGTCAGGTCTCTGCCCTTCCAAAGTGGGAGTACTCCAAGGCTTATCTGTGGAAAGTCTTTCAGATTCAGCTGGCAGCTGCAGATCTCTTCTGGCTTGGACTTCTCAGGTTCCCATCTCCAGAGCGCACAATAAGGTCCCATGTGTCCTCTTGCATCCTTGTCCCAGTCCCACATGGAGCTGTTTCCCTCTGGGCTTTGGACCACTTGTGCATTGGAAAGCTCATTTTCCAACTGTGCACACGCCTCTAAGACTTTTGCTTATTAACTAAGGTTGTTAGTCAAAAGGGGGGGATATATGAACCTGATAGAATCTGACAATGTGTGCATCTTCCACATGGTCATTTCTTATCAACCACAGTTCATTTCTTATCAACCAAACAATTCCTATAAATAACTGTTAATTTGCAATTTTTGGCATATTTCTCTCCTCCTCTTTTTTTCTTTCTTATGTTGTTGCCAGATCTTCTTGTGTCAGTCTGAACTTTGGCATCAAAGGCCATTTCCATACTCCATGATACTCTTAATTTTATAACCATAAGAAACATCACATCCATACAATAAAGAGTGGCAGGCTCCCATTCTGATCCTTAGTCTCCAAACTGAATTTGGAACCCAGTTCCACAGCGCATGTCAAACCACATCTGTGTCATTCCCTCTCTGACAGCTGTTGCCTGTGGGGCTGGAGGGCTAGAGGTGCATTTCCTTCATCACAAGTTTGTGCCACCACTTCTCTTGGTTTTGCTAGAATTTTCTACATCAGTGCTGGTAACTTTATCAAGCACAAGTGAAATCTCACTGGAATGTGGGATCAGGCTTGTTTTTCCATTGCACTCCAATCCTGTTAGTCATAAACTCCTGGCCTAGTTTGCCATGATTCTGCCTGAAACTGATGTCAGCTGTAGTTACATGATTTCCCTCAATTTTTGCTTTAGTTAAAAAGGAAAACACTGACATACGTGTGAAATTTTCAGAAGCATGAAAATTTCTCAACAGCTAACACCTCATCCATCACTTTCGGCACTCCTTCGTATGAATTGTCTTGATCTACTCATCCATTTCTCTTCAATTAAAATTCTATAATATTCTTCCTGCTTGGTTGCAAATAAACAGGAAGAATTTCATTATCATCAATCGAGTTGTTCTTGATTTTCCTCAAATTAACTATTTGAAAACAGAAGTGTGAACAATATTGACTGGTACTTTCTCTGATTTTCTTTGATTTGGTCACGATTCCTGCTTAAGAAGCAAGGGTAAGTTGTAGACGGGGATGTTAGCGTGGTGAACACATAATCACAGCATAGCTTGATTATATGCATGTGCTTTTATTGAAGAGCTCTGGGAGTCAGGGGTACAAACCGAAATCAGGTGCCAACATGAGTTCGAAATGAACATGCTTTTATACTCCTTTCATTATATAACTACATGTTAATTATTAGACTGATATTGTTCTACTGTATACATTGATTCTACCTAAGCATGAATTACATTAAGCCCCCCAAACACTGCTTCTCATGATTCTTATCATTTCTCATGATTCTTGTTATGATTAAACAATAAAACAATCATTACATTTATCATACGGTGATTACGCAGATCCCAAACAAAGCTCAGCTTCCATTCCAGAACCTACCGACTCTGGTTCCTTTCTAGTTCTAACTTTCTTTCCATTCCCAGGCCCAACTTTTTCTATTCCCCCCCCTGGATCTATTCCCATGATTTTAGAAGCATTTTAACCCTATGTTATCAGGGAGATGACCTGTTCATCCATATGTTGCACCCAGGAAATGTTTGTCTGGATTCAGTACTCATTATAGCCATATTGCTATAGTAGGGTCAATAGCCATCTGTATTCAGGTTAGAAAGTTGTCATCTAAGGTTTTAGAAAAATAGACTTCTATTTCACTAATGGCTGCCTGCTACTCAATTACACACTCTGAATTTTCAGATTCATTTCATTATATATAGACTGACATATAAGGAGTGACTTCTTGTTTTGCCTTGTCTTAGCACACAGCACTCTGCCTGAACGCTGCACATCAGGATGTTGTTAAACACACATGGTTTGAGACCCACCTGAAATGGATCTGTGTTTCTGTGTTTTAGAGTGCTAAGAACAACCAGTAATGGTAAAACTAAGGAACCACAATATGGTACCACAAGAGGTGATGTTTCTCAGCTGATATTCAGCTCTTCACTTTGCCCCTCATCTCCCAATGTCTTTTTCCCAGACTCTGAGCCTCTCTTGTACACATTCCCTCTGCTTTTTTTCTACTCTATCAGTTTCATACAGTGCTGGGCATTGTAGAGTGGGATCATGGAGCCCACCTCTGCTGGGAGCACTTGCTGCCCCCGTCCGTGTGAATGCCCTAAACTCTTAGGAAACACTGCACTGCCCAGCAGCCCAGGGCCACAAGTAGGCTCCAGTAGGCAACCTGGACATTTAACACCAGGCATCAAATGACGTCTGCAAGTGGGAGATGTAAAACATGTTGATGTTCATTCCTCAGCTATAAATAATAAAAAATTCCTTCAAAAACTGAGTATATCCTGTCCATCATTGTTCTTTATTTCCTCTGCAAATAACTTGCAACAATAAAAATGAAGGGATGCCAAATTTAGATGGCTCTTCAAAGCAAATACTTGAAATGAAGTTCAGTTGAAAAGCCTGACCCTCCTCCCAACAGTTTTGCAGGCCAGATGGGTTACTGCTGTCCTTTAGCATGGAGCTATCCTTTTTTTCTCATGAATCTGAAAGAAAGGGATGAGAAACTTTACATCTCCCTCCTGACTTGCAGAAACTTTCCCTGCTATCTCCTCTGGGTGGAGTCCCTTAAGGCCATACACGTAGTGATCACTGTTGTTGGCTAATATCCTCCTCTTCAGAGCCATTCAGTCATTGCTGACTTTCCTTTCAGTTCTGTCCTCAGGTTCCTCAGACTTTTCTTCCTTTCTCACTAACAAACATTCATTATTTCCCCCTTAAGCTTCCCAGTATCCCACGGTGGATTTTTGCAACTTTTAATTTCCCAGGAGGGATATGAAAGGTCTACAAGTAAAACGCTTTGCTTGCTCTTATCTGGGAGATTACAGAGGGGAATCGGATAAAAGCAGGGGTTGAATACTCAATGCTCTGCCATTGTCAGCAGCAATGCACTTTTGGTAGAAAATGCAATTATCCTTATGCAGCAGGGTTTTAAAAACTTTTAAAAGGCATAAAAAATTGAGGAATCAAATTCTTTGGGCATTAGTCTCTGCTGCCCTGAAGTTCCTTTTCATTGCACTGGAGGCAGAGGAAGGAAATAGAGTGACTGGATCCCTCCACTCCCATAAAATATTCAACAAAGAGAGACTGTCCTTATTGCATACCTGTTTCCCCCTCATTGTGAGAGCCGGAGGGGAATGTGGAGGACATGACTCCCCATCAGCAGCATAATGAGGTGAACAGGCTGGCTTGGTCTGCTGCTGTTCCAGTGCTGTGCAGCAGGAAGCTGGGATTCACACTGACGTCTCAGTTCCTCTGGCCTTTTTAAAACTGATAATTGTGAACTTCATCCACACTAATTATTTTTGAGATGTTGCAATGCGCATCCTTGTAAGAATATTGGACTATGTTCACAATTAAGGGCTGCCTAGAGGATAAAGGATGGCTTTTTTTTTTCTCAGAAACACTGATTGAACTCTGACAAACCACTTTTTTGCTTGTTTCTCTTGATGTTCCCTTATCCTATGACATGAATAAATTACACAGTGGGAAGTAAATGAGAAGATTTCATACTGATAACCATGTCTGTGCTTTAGTTTTCCTTGTTTTGCTTCACCATATTCCCTGATCTAAATGAGTATGTGCAGTTACTCATCTCTTTTCTCTCACAGTATAAAATGGCCTTTCTTTTCCGAATAAATTTGTTTTTGTCCCATAAAGCTGATCTTCATTCTTCCCTTTGGAAAGGCCTTGAGAAATGCAGAATTATGCTTAGAAATCTAGAGATGGTAGACAAAATAATGTTAAATGTCTGTCTCAAGTCCCTGTACTTGTACCTGAAGCTAGAAAAGTTAGAACTTAACCTCAGAATTTCACTGCCAGCCCTTTTACATACTTCCACACTTTATTAAATGTTATTGATTTCAGGATGCATTTCACAGTAACTGTTATGCCAGGGGCTGAACTGGCTGACTATGGAAACCAGCTCTGTGCTCCTGCTGGTAACAAGAACGTGCTGGTCACAGGCCAGGTTGCTGAAATTGAGGTGAGGATCCTGCACATCCTCCTCACGAGCCACAAGGAGGCCAGGCTGTGCTCAGTAATGGACTGACTCTGTGCCTGGTGTGCCCTTGCTGCCACCAGACAGCCACAGCTGAGCTTTGCTGTTTGTTTCCAGAGGGTGGGAGGAGGAGAAGCCAAATCACTTTGGGTGACCCAGAGGAAGGATGACATTGCCATTTGAGAGACGGGTATATTAGTGTAAGGTGCAGTCTGAAGCCTTGTGGCATTTTTCAGTTCATTACTGCTGGTGTTGGATGGGACAGGAAGACACAGACTGAACCTCTGCATGTAACATGCATGCCAAGGACTCTGGTTACCCTGGTCCTGTTTTTAGCCCGACGATGAATCTCTCTGCTGCTGTTGCAAGGTCCTGTCAACCCCTCTGTGCTGGTGTACACAGCACGACACGGTGCCTTCAGCAGGGAAGTGGGACTAATGACTGTGTTATGAGTATGAGTGTTAATTCATGCCTTATTCCCTTTCCACTGTATATAACCAATATTTTCTGAGATCACAATTCTGTCTAAGCCTCTTTTACGGGAAACCTGCTTTAGCGGGGAGCCTGGAAACCTCGCATGGACACAACATTTGCCTCAGAAGAAACAATGGGACATCACAAGTTTCGGGAGGAGATCGTGGCTAGCGAGTGATGCTTAATGCATGATTGCTATCATTCGATAAGGATAAGCTCGTCAGCCTCTGCCCGGAACCTCATCTAAAAATGTATTAAGAAATCATCACCTCTGATAAACCCTTTCAGCGGCCGGAGACCAAGTCTCCAACAACTATGGACTCTCATCTACACGAAAAAGAAAGACTTTGTCTCCATTGTGAACTCAAGCCTGGGGGCAATTTTTGGGTATAAAAACCGGGACACCCGACAAGCCAAATTGTGGACAGGGAGATGGCGAGAGAGAGGGTATGCTCTGTCCACCAGTGTCAATATCCTGGGCTTGACACTTTATCCGTTGATTGTGGTTTTATTCCAAATTTTCTGTAATCAATAAATTCTATTTTTATTATTTAATTTGGCTGGTTTGGCTCATATCTGTAACAACTGGAAAGGCACGTCAAGGCTTCACTCACTCATATTTGCAAGTGGCTTTGATTATTTCTCAAGGCAAAAATAATGACATGAAGCTAAATACTGTTAATAGTCAAAACAGGCACTCACCTTTACAATCCAATTAATAAACAAATGTTTTAGTTTAATTACCTTATACTGCATGTTAGAGGTATATATGTCTTACTGATGGTTTAATCAGGTTACCCTCCAAACAACTTTCTGTCACCATGGTTAATAGCAGAAAAATTTAAAATTTGCAAAATCAGCTTTTGGGATTAAAGAACAAAACTGTCAGTCATGTCTCTGAGGACTGCCTTTTTTCTGTAATTGTGGCTTGAAGGATTTCAAAAGCTTCTTTTCTCACTTAGCTTGATTGGTGAACCTAATGGTAATTTTGATTTTTTTTGTCTTATTCTTAATTATTTTTAAACTCCCAGACCCTTCCAGAAAAACAAGTTTCCTTGAAACAGTGTGCCTCAGTAACATTATTTTATCATAGGAAACCGTAGAAAGCTTGTGGGTTTGAAGCAGAACTGATTTTTTTTCAGTCCTCTTACAGCCAAACATTACACATAAAAAATGAATCTGTGAAATTTCAATTGTTCCTGTGGGACTGGAATTTTAAGTAAAGGAAAAACATTTCTATAATACCTGCTCAATCGTAACACAGTTCAGCGACCTGCTTATGATCAGGAACTATCCTTATGCTTCCTTATCTCTTTCAAGGACAATCTTGCGTGAAAGTCAGCTCTGCACTGGAAGCTGGCAGCTTTTTCACTCCTGGGACGGGGAGCCAGGCTCTAACAACCACTGCCTGCCAGCTGCCAGCCAGAGGCACAGCATCCCATATGGCATCACCTACAGAAATGCATATCCACACACACATATACGTATGCATATATGCCTATACATATATCTCACAGGATTCTTTTTGTAAGGCTCCTTCTCTGAGGCTGTGCCTTTTGATAGAAATTCAGCTTCTTTCAGTTTGGTGGCAGGCGTTCCAATCCATGTCACCAGAGCAGAGTGATGCTGTGGGTGACATTGCTGTGTGAGCGTCACTTTGCTTTCTCCGCCCCTCCAGCACATCTCTGATGTGATACACTTGTCAGGCAAGGAAGGTGTAATGCTCTGGAAGATCCCTGCAATCACAAGCCTGATATATAGAGGCCTCCCACAGAGAAACGAAAATATCTCTGTTACCTCATTGCTGGGGATTGCACTTGCAATAATAACTTCAAAATGAGAATCAGAAGCAGCCCAGTGAGTGGATTTCTCCTGAGAGTGTTTGCTTGGGAAGTGGCAGTGGTAGAGAAATGCTGCAGCGTTACACTTGATTGTGCACCTTTGTCTTACAACCTCACTGAGAGCTGTTCTATGACAGGGCTTTAAAGACTTTCTGTTGTCTGCATTATCACAGATTTGCTGCTTATATCAGTATGAAAATCCCATAATTTGTCATAGCTGGCATTTGCTGTACAATGATGTAGTAGAGCCATAGAAAACTAGCATCTGGACTTACTCTATTCTTCTCTCAGGCATATGCTCGTTTTCCAAGGGTCTCTGCCAGGGTGGATCATGCCTCCTCAAAGGCTAAAGATTGATCACTCCTAATGCAAAGACTGAACACTGAGAGCTGCAGAGTTTTTCTGATGCCAGATGACTTTATGAGAAGCTGTAGAGAGATGGCAGGAGAAGACTCAGGAGAAGACTCAGGCATTTCACAATTCTATTTGCACTACAGGTGTATTTTGACAACTAAGGAAGCCCTGGATATGTCCTGGCTCCCCTCTGCCATGCAGAGGGACTCTGAAGTGTAAGGGAGAGGTGTCACAAGGGTCACAACCATGTCTTATTTTAACATTGAGCTAGGACACAACTGGGGAGAGCACATGGTCCCATCCTGGGAAGTGCTCCTTCATCCCATGTCTTATAGTTCAGCCCTAAAAACTTTCGTCTGAGCTATACGATTTACTTCCATGTTCATGATAAATTATACCTGGAGTACATTCTGCTCTAGCTTGTTTTAGAATGTGTGCAAACTCACTGGCAAGTGTATCGCATTCATTCATTGTTCTGGCCGACAGGCCTGGCTGTAAGCAAAATACAGGAGCCTCCATTGTAGCTTAGACAAAGCCAGCAGCAGCCAAGACTCATCTGTGCACAGTTCAGTGCTGCGGCAGAAGACTGTGCTGTAGATGTGGTTTTAGGGAGCTTATCTGCAGTCTTCTGGGCACTCCTAGCAGTTGGGAACCGAAATTCAATTCTGCCCTCAGAGTCTTTGAAGTTCTCAAAGTTTTCAGCATCTGATTCACATTTTGGTTAACCATCTATTTTTGGATATGTCTGTTCTCGCTTGAAATGATGTGGATCAAGTATTTTTCTCTCATTATTGGGAGTACTGTCTCATCAAAACTAACTCTTTCATAATTTCCTCATAGCTCTGGTGGCTGCCAATGTGGTGGGAAAAGCAATAGTCAGGATGGTTATGATATTCTTCAGAGAATGTACCCTTCTTAGGCAAGGAGTGCTGTGTGGATGGTAAGACACTTTCTGTAATTGTATTTGGTGGAGTCATGTCACTCTCATACTCTCATGAACATGTAGGGAGGCTCAGCAAGATCCTCAGAGGACAGTTGCTGTGAAAATTACCAGTGTGTGGAATTAGAATCAATTGGACTTTGA
The DNA here is from genome assembly GCA_013400495.1 of Nicator chloris. NCBI lineage: Eukaryota > Metazoa > Chordata > Aves > Passeriformes > Pycnonotidae > Nicator > Nicator chloris. The sequence goes on along the minus strand of WAAE01016419.1, from coordinate 21,704 downwards.
ACCCTGCTTCATACTGCCCTGTGTCTGGCAGATTGTGTAAGTACATGAAAGGCTTTTTGTCCATCTATAACTGTGGTCATTAACTAAGGGACGGGCAACTATGGCAAACAACATAATAATAATCTTAAATTCCAGAGATGATTGCATAGGACACTAGAGAGACAGTGGATTATCCAGTGTTTGTCTAGTAGAAAGGAGACCACTGAGAAATCAGGTAGCAGAGAAACACAAAACCAGCTGTTATGTTTCATGCAAACCTAGGCAACAGTGGCCCTCGTACCCATGTTTCTCATAGCTGCTCTTGCTTTCATATATTCCACTGACCACACACTGTGGAATTGATGGTTTACCTTAGGCATATGTGTCTGCTTTCCATCATTAAAAAATCTTTGTTTTTAAAAGAAGAGAGCAGAAGCTGTTCTGATTTTTCCTTTGAATTAACATGCTTCAGTGAAAACTGCTTTATAATAGCCCAAATATCAAGTTAGAAGTGGATGCCTCTGCAAAGTGCTTTTATAAAGTGCTTATTCCAGTGCAGCCCTCTGCTAGGAAGGCAGACTTCCAAGGAAAACTGTAACGCAGGAGGACTGGAACAAAAAACGGTGATGTAAATGTTTCTTAATTGAATTCAGTTTCTAAAGGCACTGCAATCATTTGTTATTTATGAAAGGTTGAAATGCACTTCTATGCAATTTGCATATACATTTGGCCATCCTTTCTTCTAGGATAGGAGAATATATATAATCTCTCTCCTTTATTAAAGGGTGACAGCTGCTACAATGTCACCTAGACCCACTAAGCAGGCTCAAAGCTGGCATCAGTGAATGACAGTGCTGGCAGCGTGAGGGTAAGATGTGAAGCTGGCTCAGAATGAAGAGGTTGCAATATGGGGGGGGAGAGGGGGGGGTCACAGGACTCGAGCAAGGGGACATCTGGACCTGGTTTAATGGAACATCACAATTACTCAGCACAATTTAAATGAACTGGTAAAGCCAGCACTGAAATAAAAGGTAAAAGTGCTCTGTGGCAAAATGAAGCTTTCATGCCACTACTCTGGTTGGTCTCCAACAATGCTGCTTAGTTCATTAGAGTGATTTGTCAGCCAGGGTTGTGCTGCCTGTCAGCCCTGTGAGGTGGCTTGGGTGGCTCTTGGGGAACGGGCAGGTGAGGCAGCACAGTGCTCCCTAATCTGCTGTTCAAGAAGTGAGATTAGTGACTACAGTGTAGGCATAGCACTGTTTTAATTGAAAAAGGTAGGAGATGGTCACAAATGCTCTGAAAAACCTGTGATCAACTCGTGTATAGGAAATTTTTACCATTCATTATACTTCAGTGAAAATCTTGCCTCCTTAGTTTAAAGCTTAAACTTCCCTGCACCAAATTGCCAAAGTGGTATTTTCAGTCTGTAATCTATGGACCAGCAGAAGACACCAGAGGAATTTTAGGGCAAATTAATGTTATGCTAGCTGAAGTAATCTTGCTTTGTTTTTTTGGTTTTTTTTTCAGAGTGAGGGTTGCATCTTAACAGGATTAATAATATAATGAGTCTCTTGGCCTGTTACCAATCAGAACAGTGAAATTTCATAATCTATCACTATATTGGAAGGTGAATGACAGCACCAGATGTACAACACTGGTGACTCAGATCTTAGGAAAGTAATTAATAATGTTAGCTGAACAATTAAAAACCTGATATTGAGAGACGCTCAGAAGACAGTCACACAATTCTTCATAACAGAGGCTCAAAGGTTTGCAATAGCTATTGACAGATGAACTCTGCTCCACAGGCCTCTTGAAAATCTCTGTAACAAATGGTGAGCCCCATAGCAAAACTTTTAGGAAATACAAGATTATGTTAGACAGATAAATTGTCCAAGACTTTGGCTCAATTACAAGTACTGGAGCATTACAAATAATATCCAGAGGTCAGATTCATTCCTTTTTTCATGAAGTATGTAGCTCAGGAAGTTCAGCAGTATGAAACTAAAGAATTCTATTGATAGGCCTGACTGAATAGAACCTACAGTTACTGTGAACTTTCTTCTTCTTTAATGCAGTAAAGCACTGGTTATTGATCAGTTAACACTGCCATATATTTGCCCCTTAAAATTAGGCTCTAGCTGCTTCCCCAAACTATGAATATCCATTTTGTACTGTCAGAAGAGAATGAAGAGAGCAGACAACCCAGCAATTCTGTTTGAAAAAAAAGTGCCATCCTATGCCACTGCATAGAACCAGCAGCAGAAATAGTTTGGGCCCAGCTTCAGAAGGGGTGTCTAGAACCTCCTGTGTCTAAGAAGTACGTCCTCAAAGTCAGTGGCATTGGCCACCAAGACAAGAAGATGCACTTGAAGAGCTGATACTTTAGGTGAGACAGGTAATCCTGTCAGCTTCAAAGTGTAGGTACAACTCATGTCAGAAGCCTTCCCACTGAAGACATCAGAATTCAGATACATCTGAAATTAAAATTGGTAATTAAATCTCTGGAAATTAAAGTTTCTGGCTACTTCTCAGCTTTGCATCTCTAGGAAAAAGAAGCCAGCCTTGGTATTAGGGAGCTGCTTATTTTAAAGGACTTTCAAATGAATGAAACCTTTATGGACTGGGCTAGTCTCTGTACCCAGGAGCAGAGCTGGGTACACAGAACTGTATTCCCAGAGCAGAGTTGAGCCTGAGCACAGATAAAGGATTGATGTAAGTCCTCAGATCAATGAAAGCATGCAGAACTTTCTGAATTAAAAAAAAAAAAAAAAGGAGAAAACTGTTTTTCATTGACCCTTTTTTTTCTTATCTAGGCTAGGAGAAGGGATAAGTGCAGGGAATTAGACAGGCTGGGGAAGATCTACACATGTGGCCCAATCACGTATGACAAACTCTGCAGCTGCTGTTGCTGGAAACGAGCTATCAGTGTAACAAATGCCAAGAACAAGCCAAGGAAAAGAGGTTTCTGAAAAAAGTTTTTCAACAACATTTTGCACAGTTTTTTTGTTGGCTGTTTTTTTTTGATGTGTCCATTTGCAGTTTCTAAATTCACCCCTCCCTTGCATTTAGAATATCAGCAAGTGTCCGAAGGCACCTGCAGCCTGTCACCATACTGTTAAGCAGATGTTGAGAGGTGGTAGCATGTGAAGTTTGCAACACAAAGGTGAACAGAAATAAAACCTTAGTAAATTGCTCTAAAATGCAGTTAGAGAGATATCTGTGAGAAACAGCATTATGTGAAATAGTAGAGCATATATAAAACAATCTCCAACTCTAAAAGATCCTTTTACTTCTCTACTGCTTACTTATCAGATGTTCTCTTGCTTGAAAAGATATTTATAGTGCCATTTAATACATTTAACTGGTGGTCCTATGGCCTACAATTGTCTCCTGAGAGAAAGTGTTTGCACAGGTTTCATAATACTAGTTTAATGTTTGAATTAACACTCTAGTGGTTAGTTTTGTCACTCTAGGTTTTTAGTTCTGTTCTCTTTTTTGTGGTGGCAGGGGAGAAAGAAGGTGTGAGGTGGTTGTAATCTAATGAGTAATCTAATGAGTGTCTAATATAAAACACGTATATAATTTCTGCTGTACCCCCCTATCGTCTGTAATGGTGCTAATGTGCTGTGACCACTGATTGCTATGATTAAGTGTTGCTGCCCACAAATAGTATTTATCACTAAATTCGATATAATAGTGGGTATATAAGAAAAAACATGGCACAATCACAAAAGATTGGAAATATGTCACCCATTGAGAACACATCACTGCCTTCTGGAAGTTATGCCTTTGGCAGTTATTGTACACACTTACAAGGTCTTGTCACCAGATGATCAGAACATACCCTACCTGGTTTGTCCTAGGAGCAAATATCATTTTCCTCAGCAGGAGTTACTGTTTGTTGGAATGTCCTTGTTATTATACCTGTCTGTCATAACTCAGCAAGTATAAGGTAATGCCTCTGAAAAAAACTGTGTAAATTCCTTAATCACTTCTGGAAAGCATTCAAAGGAATGTCTTTATGTCTTTACATTAACCTTATATTTGCCAGATACCTTTTAGCAGACAAATGAATCAGCTCTCCTTGTACATACAAATTCTAAATAAGCATAGAGGCTGATAATATAAGACTGTTGCCTTATGTACTTAGGGTGGGAACTCGCTGGAACTTATCTGAAATGACACCTTAAGCAATCCTGCCCTTCAACTCAACCTTGAATTTGATCACCTTTCTTTAGAAGAGCACAGCACAGACACCCTGAGTGAGTGTCTGAGCCCAGGCATGTGGGGACAAGCGCCCCGATCTGGGAAGCCAGGCATTTGGTGCTCACCTCAATATTGCCATGACTCACACTTGAGGCAGGGAAACGCCAACATTCCAAAAGGCCCAGCTGAAAAATGAGGCCATGAACAGAGAAGGAGTTTGGGGTATGGCAACCTAAGTTATGCAGGATAACCTGCCTGGAAGTGCATGCCCACCCTGAGTGCCTTGAGCACACTGACAGCCAGGATCAGCAGCCCCACGCTTGCCCTACCTGGACACCCAACACCCTTCCTGTCCAGGGCTGCTCCATGCCTGATGCTCTGCTCACTGAGCAGGGAGTGGGGCTCAAGTTCCCCTCTCAGGCTGCAGGTGATGCAAAGTGAAATAGAAACAATTTCACATCACCAAGAAGATGAATCACTCTCTTAGAGTGTAAAGCCCTGGGTGAGATGGTGGGGGTGGTTGAAAGCCAAAGTCAGTAGGTTGGACAGCACAGGGAGACTTTTAGTTAGCAACAACCTGAATAATGTGGGCACAGAGCTTAAATTTGTTTTCATACCAGTCAGAGGGAAAGTAGGAAACTGCAGAGAAGATGTCAAATTAGAGGGTTCAGCAGAGGAAGAGTATTAGTGATGCTATGGCCCAGCTCAAGTTTGAAGGAGACGCCATGACAAAGATTAGCAAAACAACTCAAGAAACTGGGGGCTGTTGAATTTTGAAAGCTCTTGTCACAATTGGAGTTAGTTGGAAACCTTCTGGTAAAGCACTAATCAAAACATGTCTTCTCTCTGAAACTACAGTGTGTTTTTTAAAAGGTTTTGGATTCAATGAATTTCCACAGGGCAAGACTCTGGGTCCTCTTGGGTTTTCCTGGAGATGTGGCAGGGGGAAGGAGTCCTGTCCCTGCTGTGTGCCGTGGGACTTGTTCTGAGGCAAGGAGCCGAGAAGAGGTTTCAGGCATCTTCCCTTCCACCTCTCACACCTCTGTGTCCAGTGTCACAGGTCTTTCTGGTCTTGCAGTGGGCACCATGGCAGCTTCCATGTTGGCCTGGTGGCAGCTCTGAGCTGTGAGCTGCCTCTACAGGGCTGGCACATCTGCCAGTCCAACTGGGAAGGTGCAGCTATGCTCACACGCCTACACTCTGTCCTTTGGGAGTTTGCTTCAATGCAGGGACACAGTTCCTTTTGTAGAGGAAGCAAAGAATTACTTTCTTGAAAGATTTTAAATCAATGAACATTTTATACATTTACTTGAAGATGTAAGTTTACCAAGATGCTTTCCAATCCTCCTCACAGCAGCCCTAATATGTATTGGTCAATTCTACTTTTCAGAAAAGAAGATACGTGCTTCCTTTTAGGTCATGCACATATTCAGCAAGAGGAAGGGTGGGAAGTGATGTCCTTGTGTCTAATGGGACTCAGCCTTCTCCCTTGATGCTTCAGGAACAGTCCTCAACAAGTCTAATGCTTACCTTTAGGTAATAAAAGACCTTTTAAGGGCACTGTCATGACCTTCAGCTGTAAGATTTTACTGACACCAAAAACCTTTGCTGGAGCAGGCCCTCACGTCCTTATGCAGAAAACCCATCACCCATCTTGAGTGTATGCTAAGTAAAAGTTGTGTTCAAAGTCAGCAGGAACTTTTCCATTGCTCTCTGGGGCCTCTGGGCAAGGCCCAAGGATGGGCCTTTCTTCTTGCTCCACAGCCCCAAGAATACTGACAACAGCTTTTGAAGTAAGCACGAGATGTATGTATCCCACAGAAACACCCTGGATGTTATGTGGAAGGCAGAGCTGTGCTGTTAAAGTGTCAGGCTACAAGTTATACTTGTACATTCACAGGAGAAGAATTCCTGAAAGAGCTCTACCCCTGCTGCCTCATTTCTCAGACTGTCATTTCTGTGTTTTGAACATATCTAGTGGTACCAATTAAATGCTTACAGATTATTAATTAATGAAGCAGCCTGTGAGGATTTGTGCTGCAAGGCTCCCTCAGCACTAAAATGGCTGTTCCAGGCTGCCTGGCTCCTCCGAGATTTGTTCAAAAACCCCTTCATGTATATGCTGAGATGGGTTTAGAATTTGTTATATAGTTCAAAATAGCAGTGATAAATAAAAGAATATTTTAAGAAGTGGATAACTGTAGAATTGACATTTGCAGGAGGAAGGAAAAGCCAGGGGGATGGATGTCTGGTGCTGGGGGAGAGCCACCCTCACGTGTCCCGGGTGAGTGTTCCACAGGCTGCAGCCAAGTGCTCCTGCCTCACGTGTGTGACCACAGGAGCAGCCAGCTTCCATGTGACAGGGGAGGAATGTTGAGCACAGCTTTCAGTGTGCCTTGATGCATGCCTGCAAAGTAAATTTCTACAGCTGTTGTATAGTCGAGTGGATTTCTTTCATGAAGTGCTTGTAAGATGTCGTTTAACAGGGTTGATATTGAAAAACAGCTCATGTTCTTTCTCTTCTTTTACGTCAGCAGGGGTTTTGGAGCAGGTAAGTTTTTGCAGGGTACAGCTTGTGGGTTTTTAAAGGCCATTTCCTAACCAGGTCTTGAGTGCCTTTATCTCTTAAGAGGTCCAGAGGAAAGTCCAGGCTGCTTTGGAAGTTTGACATTTCCATATTTTCATCAAAGGAATGTAGGAAAAAAGCTGAAATGCTCTAGACAGAAAGTATCCTAAGTGTACACATTTGTCTGACTGCTCCTTGTCACCAGCTGCCTTTATCTTCGACTGCAGTCCTCTGAGAAATGCTGGAGTTAGCAAGAGGAAGTAACTGGTTCCACTGCACAGTCTAGACATGTAAGGGTTTGCATTTCTTTCCAAGGTCAAGTCTTCAGAAGCAAATTTTCTAGCAATTTAATCTTTATTTAAAAAGAAGAAAAGCCGCATACCTGAAGAAATGCCAAAGGGATTTCAAATTGAATGTAGAGATACATTTACTGTAACGATCGGAAGTTTCCTTTACCACTCTACGTAGCTGTGGGATTTAATGTTACACTTGGCAGTGCAAAGCTCTTATCCTAGAATAATTACTTTATGAAGCTTCACAGTGAAAACCTTGCAGAGGGACTGAGGGAGTAGCTCCCACAGCCAGGCATCAGGCGGTGGTGCATGACAGCCAGCCTGGGGCGGGCGGGGTGACAGATTCACAGCATGGGGTGGGTGAGCGCTCCATTTGACTGGGACAGGAGCAGGTCAGCTCTCCTACCCCCAGCTCAGGGCTTCTCCAAATCAAGGCAAAGCCTTTGCTTTCCTAAAGAAGGCGGAATGGGGCTGAGTTGGAGGTGTAGAAGGTGAATTTTAGGGAGGAGATGAGAGAGGACATCTCTGAAGAACAGGATGTAGCAAGTGTTGCTGCAGGACAATGGAATGGGGGAGAGGGAACATAGGTCCTGACCTTCTTTACATGTCAGTAGAAGAAATGCCTGATTTTCTTGGGCCCTGGTATAGGAAAACTAGAACACAGTTCCTTGCCCTGACATAATAGTGAGTGGGACAACTAATTAGGCCTATGGATAGTTCTGAAGCTCACCCGTGCCACTATTCTAATATTTTGCATCATTAGCAAATGTCACAGTTATGTCTGATGAGTTTCTTCTCCATGTCCTTTATGTCCTTCTGTCTTTGGAGTCTTTCAGTGCAGTAAACAAGCAAACTAACTAACAAATTTCCTGGTGTGCAAGTGCATTCTGTGTTGTCACTTCTGGCTGCCAGAAACAGGGCTGAAACCATTGCCCTGCTTTGCACACGATATTAAAACACTAGCTAAAAGACATTAGTCATTTTTATCTTGAGGCTAGTGTTTAATTAGTGACCTAGAAGCAAAACCTTCCTCCCTGATCATTCCAGAAGCTCTGAGAGCTGTCCTAGAGAATTATTCCAGGCACACTCTGCTGTGTAAGAGCTATTGGCATGCAGACAGTGTGCACACCAACTGGGAAAAATGAAGTGGTGTCAAGAATGCTTTGGCTATATTAACTCTGAGTATGTCCTTGCTGCTCTGAGATTTGGGGTTTAAACATAATATTATTTGAAAGTGCTTTGTAGCTTTGAATATCATATTCCAGTAAGATAAAATGTTTATATTATGCTGAAAACCCATGGTCATGCTTTGAAAGAGGGTTGTCAAAAATGTATTTTGTCTGTTTGGTTTGAAGACATAATTCAAGAAAATTTTAATTTTATTCTTGAATCCTGGAGATTATCACAAAGATCTTTATAAATGCACTGACTGATTTTCTAGCAAATCCAGTCAGCTGGCTGCCAAATAGCAAGACTTTGGTCATGTTTTCATATTGGTTCACCTGGTGAAGATCACAGATGCAGCAAAGAGCACAGTCCATTCCAGCTGCTGAATTTATCTGACCCTGACATGGACCGAGTCCTTCACCCCTGCATTTTAGAGAAATGTTCTTTTTCCCTGCTAAAAGTTTCAGTGTTTCTCCTCCCTGACGCCCAGAGATAGATGATTTGGGAAAGTACCATTGAGGACACCAAGGTGCTTTGTGTGTGGTCTTTGTTGTAGGACTGTCCCATCATCACAGCAACAAATTTGGCACTATTTTATTTGAAACAGGTCTAGCTACCTTGCTTCACAGATGGAGCTGAAGTCTTCCGAATTTCTCTCCAGAAAAAATATCCTTAGATTGAAAGTGTGGTCATTCATTGTTGGATGAATAACGTGAAACCTTTGTGCAATAAGGGGAGAAATATTTCATTAAAAGGCCTTTCATTTGCCTGCTGCTCTTCAGTTGTTTGCATTTACACATATTTGTTTTTTCCACATTCAAATTAGAAAAGAGATTTTTGGGCAGAAAAATCTTCTACTTTAGGAAGGTTCTATTTATTTTCTTCCAAATGACAAAGCTGTCTTCGATAAAAATGGGTTACAGTTAGCATTGCATGCTCCGATTCTAAAATCCAGGACATTGTTGGTCCAATTAAATACTCATCTTTTGATGACTAAGAAGATTATTCTAGCTTCCAGTTCTTAAGAAACCTCAAGAGAACTCCTTTCCTTGAGCTCTCAGTTGTGTCTTCATTCCTCCTGAGTAATGAATAGTGTGAATCGGACTGGAAAGATCTTTTCCACTTGTTTTGTCAATTCCATTAGGAGTATTATCCCCTAGAGGGTATCTTTCCTCAAATTAACCAAAGATTTATGAATCCCCAGAGGGATAACTTGAGACTGTATCATGGTCCAGTGGATTTTGATTTTCACTGAGAAAATTTGCTCCTCTAAATTTCATACTTAATTTTCTTTTTAACAAAATATAGAAAATCCAAATGCTTTTCATACTTTTGCAAAAGGCCTGGCCCTGCCCTTCCCCTTTTCCCCAGCCCCCCAGCTTCCTGCATGGAGTGTAACAAAAATTTAAAAAAAAAAAAGGATTTGGATGATTTTATTTCAAAATCTGGATTAAATGGGCAAGCGATGTTCTCTAATGTCTGGTGTAAAGGTACTGAAAGCAAACAACCCTCTGGTGTTGAGAATGAGTCTAATGAGTAGGACAGGTTCTCATCTGGTGTAAAACAGTATTACCCTGGCAAGGTAGACTAAGCTCAACAGAACTGTATTTTTTGCACTAAATATTCCAGCCTACCTCATCTCAGTGCATTTAAAGAAGGCTGAGGAGTGATCATGTAACCTCCAGGCCCAGGAATCTTTCAATGACTCAACCTTCTGCCATCCACATCCTCTGGCCAGCTCCTCAATCCTCTCTTATTTTAATTTCTGTTTCCTATTAAGAGCATGTTAATGCTGCTGTTATTGCTGCCTTTCTGTCCCTGCTGCTTTCCATTCTTCGGGGAAGTTCTTGAGGACACAGTACTTTCATTAACTTTTCTTCATACAATGAACTCCTGCAGAAGCCTTTGTTTATCATTTTTTTGGTATTTATTTACCTAATCTGATTTTGATCACAAGGAATTTATTTAGAATTTGATGAGACTTCCATAGCTAATTACTATAACATGTTATAATTCATTCTCAAGTGAATGAGCCTTTCAAATAAAGCAATGCAGAAATAACCAGTGGGACCCTGTTGGGAATACTTCGTTTGGCAAAGCTGGAATTCAAAGACTTGAGAATCAGAAAATACTTTCCAGCCAATTAAAACTGTACAAAAGACACTGACCCTTCTTGCATGAGGCTGTTAAGACGAGATGCTCTGCAGGATGTCTGTCCCAGAAACAGGAAGCAAGGAGTGGTAAAGCATTGAGGTTTTGCTGCCCGGTGCACTGCTGCCAGTTTTCTGTCTGGAAAAACCTCCCTGACAATTTTAAGACTGATAATTGTGATTAACTGGACAGAACTGATGACTATGGTTATTACTACTCTTATTAATGAGGCAGTTTACAGATAGTTATGAAATTATTATCTTAGAAACCTGCTGGCACACGCACCGTACTCAAAGAAAGGAGGATATCAAACACTTGCTGCTTCTCCTCTGTGCTCTACTGACCCCAGTCTCACTCCCAAGAACATCTGTTCTCCCTAACTCATTTGGTCAATCAGCAGTTTTCTTAGGGGAAGAGCTGTGGTTTATGGACATCTTCAGAGAGGTGCATGTTCAAGAGTGAATGACAGCGTGCCGATCAGGAAAGAATGTTAGCAGCAATTATGGACAGAGAATTAAAAAACAGAGGACAAAAGTGCTGGGAAAAGCACAGCAAAGTGGTTTGTTGGGATATATGCCTTGGAAGAAGGGGGCATAACAAATGAAAGCAGGGGACTGTGGGAAGGGCTGCGAAGGTGAGCAGAAAGAAATATGCAATGAAGGAAGCCAGATAAAGGACCTAGAGACATCAAGGGAAGAAAATTGTCAAGGACTCCTACATCTACAGGATATTACTACCAGTATGTGAAACACATTGAAAGTTTGAATCTGAAGATCCCAGATGAATAGGAATTGGCAAAAAGATTATAGAAGAAAAAAATCAGAAATTTGATATCTTGCTGCTTATCATGGGACCATTGTGCGCTATCAGTATGTGGGGAGTCATTGGCTTTATTTTTAGAGATTTATGGGAAACAGCTGAGTCTTTATTGGCATCTGACAAACTTGGATGTAACTTGCTTTTTAAATGGTTATGACAATAGTGTTGGAAGCTTTGAGAAATTTTTGGTAATTGTGTGGAAACGAGCACACCAAAAATGAACAGGAAATGCGCAACAAGAGCAAAGATTTAATTGGTCTTGTATTTTCCTGTTATGCTGTTGTAGTTACAGCTGCTTGGTTCTTCAGCTGAAAAGAAGGAAAACAATGGTGAACTGTAAATTTCTTTATAACTGCTGGACACAAGTACAGGGCATATGTTTCCTAAAAGACATACACACTGACCTTGATTCCTCCTAACCATATCTGGGCAATTACTCAAGGTTGCCTCCTCACTGACTGGCAGCTCCCTCTACAGCAAAGGGAGATCGATACTTCCAGAGTCTGATTCAGATCTTACTTCAGGATGGGTGAATAAAAGCTATTAGTGTTCTTTAATTATAATGCTAAGAGGAAGTTGAATGGGGATTTGGTAAGCTAATGAACTGTTGCTGTTTATGAGGACACTAATTTCTGCTTTCCTGAGGAAGAGTTTGTGAAAGTTTGCAGCTCAGGAAAACTCACTGAGGGTTTAAGCTTCCTGAAAAGCTGTCCACATTTACTTCTAATCCAGAGGAATAAACAGGTGAGGTTTGTTCTACTTGCAGTCATTATAACCTCACCTCTGATAACTGTGCATGTTACATCCCACAGTGGGAGACCAGCACAAAACTACTTCATGGAGCAAACATATCTGACACAGGCAACTTAATGCCAGAAAAGTTAGAGACTCCTCATCCTTGGAGACCTTGGAAACATAGCTTGAGGAGGCCTTCAGTAAGACTCACTCTTGCTGTGACAGAGAGATTGGACCAGATGACCTCTAGAGATTCTCTCCAACCCAAATTTTTCTACGTTTTTAGTAAAAATTTATTTGCTGAATAGTGACAGTAACTTCCGTGCCTCTTTCTGATTTTGAAACAAACCTGCAGGGAAATAGCTAAAGCTTTTAATTAAAATTGATTTAATGTTATTTAGTCTAAATTCCCTGGGATAAAATTGTGCTGATTAAAAAAAAAAAAAAAAAAAAGGAAGCATCTGTGATTAAAACCAAAGCAAAATGGAAAAAATTAATCAACTTTTTGTGGTTTGATTCAACACAGAATTCTTCAGTTTAAAACTGAATGCATTTTTTCTTACTTTCATTTGAAGGAAACCGGAATAAATATTGCAGAAATTTTAATATTTTTTAAATTTTTTCTCATTCAAAACAAATTCTGCTTGGTTTTTTGAGCATTGATCTTGCAGAATATTTCCTGTAAATGCCTTTCTAGGGATAAGATTTCTTGAACTGTTCCTATTCCCAAACCCAGAAGTCTGATGTGGGTTGTGAATAAGGCAGCAGATTGCTGTTAGTTCTCAGAGCTTGTCCCAACAAGGTTCTGAACCTTTCAGTACCAGAATTAAAAGAAGGGTTTTTTTCTTGGGAAATAAATCAGAACAGTGCTGTGAGGGATAACTGGCCGAGTGATGTATTTTTTATTGGTTGCATCATGCGCCTGAAAAGAGAGAGGACTCTGAAGACCTTTCTCCCCCTTTACTGTGTGTGCACGTTCTGAAGCAGCACCTTTTGGCAGCAGCTCCCAAGGCATCCATACTGCACCATACAGAAAGTCCACCAGGTAAATTGGCAGGTGAGATGTGAACACAGGTCCACTCTCAAGGAGGATGACACTAGCATGGTTCTGTTTGCCTTCTTCATGTCCTCAGTGCTTCACTCAGGTAGGATTGCTCAGTGTTCAAGACTGACTCTTCAATGGTGTCCCTGCTGTATAGTTCCTGCTCACACTGCAGTCACCAGAGGGCTTCCTGTGAGCCAGCCAAGAATCACAGAACCGTTTAGGCTGGAGAAGGCTTTAGGGTCATTGAGTCCCACTGTTAACCCTGCACTGCCAAACCATGCTCCAAGAACCACAGGTACATGTCTTAAATACCTTCAGAGATAGTGAATCCTTGTCTGGGCAGCCTGTTCCAGTGCTTGACAACTCTTTTGGTGAAGAATTTTTTCCTGATATCCAATATAAACCTCTCCTGGCTAAACTTGAGGCTGTTTACTCTTGTCCTTTCCTGTGTTACTTGGGACAAGAGACCAACCCTCACCACCTATCTCCTTTCAGGGAGTTGTAGAGTGAGATAAGGTCTCCCCTTGAGCCTCCTTTTCTTCCTTGCATTACTATGGTTGTTCTTCCTGTGCCATAGAAACTGTTGAGCTAGACTTATTTGACTAAATCTCGGACAATTCTTCTTTCTTTGACCTTCAAATACTCATTACAAAAAGCATAGAAATACTGAATTTATTCATATGTCAGTAGGGACTCTGTTCAGGAGTGTAAGTAACATTTCTAAACCCTTAGCACATGTAGTATTTCTGGTAGTTTAGTCAAGAGGAGAGGTGTGTTTTGGCAATAATAGTTGATATTACTAGTCACTGAAGTAGGTACAGGAAAGTAGCTACTGCCATAGAAATGGATTGCCAAAGCAATTACGAGTTTCAAGCTGCAAATTTTGTTTTGAGTCATTTATATTTGATTGTACAAAACTGTCAACCTATTGCCTTGCCAGCCTATGTGTGAGGGAAGCCATGTGACTGCTGCTGGATTCCCTTTTCATTGCTCAGCACTGACTGACTGTGACCTACATAAGTCAATCAAACAACCAAATAGATAGGCTTAACACAAAAGTGGGCTCTTTATGAAGTATCTGATGTTCACTATTTGGTATATCTTCTCTCTTTATTTTGGTGTGCTGAGCTTACATCTGTTAAACCCAACATGAACTAAAAGTACCCAACAATTGGTGCTCTCCTCTCTGAACTGCTCCTCTGGCAGCTCTCACTGCCACAGTGTATAATTTTTTTTTTTAATGCAAAGCTGTAATATCAAACAAAACCAGAAGAAATCATCGCCAGTGCCTTTTGACAGCCTGTGATAAAATCTCCACTGCAGGTCTCTGCCACAAGAAAACACTCAGAGCTGATTTGTTCTCCAGAGAGAGATACAGCATAACCAGGATCTCATTACATTGTCTATACAGCACCTTGAACAGTTTGTCAGTCACTTTGCTTCCTTCCTTTATAAATTGGAGTGTCTGAACAAAACAATAAAATGGCAATTTCGAGAAACTTGGGACAGTAAGATCAGACAGCATTATTGCTTTGAAGCACAACTATGTGAATTATGGCTTCACCTAGGTAAGTCTTATGGCAGAAAGGTCATTAGAAAGTTTGTCATCTATATCTTTTCCAATTGAGTGTGTGAAGCTACCGGGAAATATGTACAAACTATTTTCAAAAGATGCTAATTTTCTTCCTCCTACTGCTATAATTTTCTCAGATTCTCATGGAGTGTGTCAGTCATTTCCCTTTTGGAGGAAAAGACCACTCGTTGGGATACTAAGCTAGTTTGCCTTCTGATTGTTGTCAGAAATCACAGAGTTCATGTTCCTTAATAACTGGCCTCAGTTTACTTGGTTAACACTGAGGCTTATCCCAGTCACATCTGCCTAAAATAAAAATTTCTCAGGAATTCTGCCATGTGCAGCAATAAATTTGAGTGACCCAGACTGAGTGTGTGACAAAGGAGTCCAAACTCAGGTCTACTCAACTTCTTGGTAAGTACCTATAAAAGTCTGAACCCATCAGTGTTGTCTTGCATTGCACAGTGATGCTGTTATGAGCTTCAGGGGGCCAGGATCAAAGAGTCCTCTCTCCTCACTCTCTACATTCCATTTTCTCTGGTTCTTTTCCTTCATTGTCTTGAGCCTTCTTAGACTGAGGGGGAGCTCAGAGCTGGGCAGAGGTGAGCCTTGACCAGAAGCACCTGGGTTTTGAAATCTGCTCCCTTGAAGAAAGGCATTCATTGGCCACTCTTCTTAGTGACACATGGTTCCTACCAAATGCTGGCCCATGACACTGGATTGCTGTCACTAGTAAATCTGGACTGTGGATCAGTGGCAGAGAAATGATATCTTGGAAGCCACCATCAGACTGAAGAGGAGCTTCCCCCAAAGCTGGCCAAGACAAAAGTGATCAGCATACCGGCTGATAGTGGCGGAGCATTTTTCACCTCCTGCATTCTTTCAAAGTTGTGACGTTACCGACTCTTGTGGCGTTTTTCTCTCATTTTGTGCTGACGCAAATTACTTCCTGAGGTGTACAGAAACAAGTTCCTCTTCCTTCGAAATGAAGCCTTCATTTATCTGATGTTTTTCTTCCCTTGACAAGGACCATCTCACATGCTGGGAAAAGGCAATCTCTTGATTCATGTAATAGACTCAAGAAATTTGGTGGATACATGGCTCCTCCTCCCCATTATGCCAGCAATGGTCAGGACAGGGGCTAGCAGCAAGGGATTTTGCAGGACATGTGCTCAGGAACAGGTTTCTGGATTCTCTTTTCTTCATGTTGTTTTGTGGGAACATGAGTGATTTGATTGCTGAGAGTGATGATTTATTTCATATGAACCACTGAACTCCACTCATCTGGAAACAACTTTGATTGCTACTGACATTAAGCTGAGTCAGTGACTGAGAACGAAATGTTCTGGTTCTCCTTCTCACCCTAGGACCCTTGCATTCCTCTCTTCTTTGTGTAACGTGAAGCTATGCACAGGAGTAAGCACTTTTACAAATAATAACATTTCCACACCAAATATCCGTGAAAACAGGTCTGCTGAAAGTGTAAATGTATGTGTTTGGTATATTAAGCACATTTGATAGCACATAATTAAAATGTTATATCAATATTATTTCAATATGAGAGCTCATGGGATTTTAAGTAGTTCCTTTCACTGGAGCTTCTTATACAGTATCTTGCCTCTCCAGAAAAGTTTCTCATCAGGGCTCTAAGAGTATTTGAGGGGGACTCACTTGATCTTTGAAAAATATCTTGGTTTTTATTAGCATTACAGCAGAACCTAGTGGCCAATTAACCAGAGCTGTGACTGATCTATCCATGTAGAGGAATGTTTTTGGTTAACTGAGCCCTGAAATCTAATATAGTACACGGTGTAGGAACATGGCAGAAAAATCCTGGATACACAGAACAGAAATCAGCAAGAGAAATGAGTGAATTTTCTGCTCACAAGTCTCTGACTTCTTCTTTGCTTCTACCCACTAACTCTTCTCCCTTCTAGAGTACTCTCATTAAAGACTGTAATATACTTGAAAGGAAAGCGAAGGAAGCTCAATCCACAGGAGAAGCATCACGCTGCTGCCTCCCAGTGTGCCATACCTCCCTTCTCTGAAGGGCATAAACTCTTGACCTGAGGACAGATGATGAGCAGCAACCTAAAAATAATTTGCTTCTGCTGGCTACTCAGCATCTGGCACCAGTGAGAGGTAGCTGAAATGCTTTTGTTAATATCTCTTGCACATGTTTCCTGAGTATTTTCCCAAAGCAGCTTAGCTCTCAGTGCAGTGAACTCTCATTTCCTAATGCCAGTGACTGAAAGTGTATACCAGGGGATAATTGCAAATCCATGTTACTTCATCCAGTCACATCATCTGTGCCCACTCCCTGTAAATCCTTGAGAATGACTGATGCAAAATGGTGACACAGGAGCATTGCATGATTCATGATGCATGTTAAATAAAACACAGGGTTGCAGGGGGAACAGACAATCCTTCTTTTAAAACAAGACTTAGCTTTTTAGATAGTGAGCTTACACAAGGGTCTGGTCAGACAAGGCATTTTTAGAAAGCTGAATAAAAGGACAGGTTGTAATAAGGCTAGCTGACCCCCTCAGCTTTAATTTAGCAACTGTGGGTAGTGTCGAAAATTACTGGAGGGATAAAAAGTTACTTAATCTCCTGGATCTCTGGCACATTGTACAACTCCAAAATTCCTGTTGTCATATCTTAACAGCTACTGTTCACTGTGCATGAGGGTTAGAGCTACTGGAATGATGTCTACCTGCACTTCTAACACACCCTCATTTGCTATACAGGAGTGATTTTGACTGTTTCCCAGGCATTGAGAGATAGGTCAGGGATTTGTCTTGTGGATCTACAAAGCACCTACTTTGGGCAGAACGACAACAACATAATTCTGGTTAGAGCTGAGACATAAACAGCAAAGTCACATTCACTTTGGGGTGTGAAATCTCATTCCTCTTTCCCCTTTTAACACTGAAGGCATTTTGCATTCTGACTTCCCCGACCTGTCTTTGCTCAAAGCCTGCAAAAATGAAATTATAAAAATACACAAGTTCTTTAGGACAGGAGAAAAAAAAGAGCCAACAAAATCTATTTTCAGATGAGGCTTGTGATAGTTCTGCTGGAAGGGCTTCCTTGGACCGCTGTACTAGTTATATATGAACAATGAAAAGAAAAGTAGACAAGGGGTTACTGTTGCACCTGGCCTTGCTATTAACTTATCTCTTGCTATCCTTTGTGATATGGAGCTTTTCATCCTGGTAGGAGAGTAAGAGAGAGGGCTGGGAAGAAATTCATCATCATTTTTAAATACTCTGTTTCCTGATAATGAAGGCAGGGACAGTTGTGCTATAGTTGTGCTTCAAAGCAATAATGCTGTCTCGTCTTACTGTCCCAAACACCAAACAGAATACAGACATTTCTTTTATGATTAATCCACTGCTTTCTTCCAAAAGCTTAAAAATTATTGTTAAAATTGGATTTGTTTCTGAGTCAAAACTTCACAAACATTTGAGGTTATTTGGGAGGTTTGGCAGAGAAAGCTGAAGAGTGGGTGAGATATTCATGACTTGTATTAGCAGCTTCTGCTTTGTACTGATGAGTATCAGACGCTGATAAGCTGATAATTGACCTAATAATAGTTTCCAAGGTTGACAATATATCCCCATGCCTTTATTTTTTCCTAAGTTGAAATTTGTGAAATATTTGTGCTCTTCACTGGATGGATTCAGTCTCCCCTGACAGACTGCAATACTTAAAAACTTGCTTTATCAGACTCATTGTCTGCACGGGGAAGAAAGTGACTCGTGCCTATAAACTTAATACTGGCCAAGGAATATGTTGCTTCAACTTGGTTTTTGGATTTCCTTTGGCACATAAGCAAAGGCTTTATTCTGCTGCCTGTGAAATGACTTCTGAGCTGTTCATGATATTTTTTCACCTCAGTTTCACAATTTATAGATCTTAAAGGTGTTGTGGTGGGGTTCTTTTTTCCCTTTTGAGGTCTCTTCCTGTGTTAAAACACTTTGTTCAGCCTTGTCTAGCATTGCTTTTTAAGAAGGTCTTTGGAGGTGCCTGGCTGCAAGGAGAGGGTATTTAGAGGGCAAGAAGAAAAGGAGGGAGGGAATGCCTTTGGCCTCCTCTCTTGCTGTCTTTGGTAGTTCAGGGTGGGCCAGCATATTGCAGTCCCAGGGAACTGTGTATGTCATATTCTGAACTAGGACATTGGAAATCCATGCAGTCATTGAGCTTCTTAATGTTGTAACAGGGGTAAGGTTTTGCTAAGTCTATGTCAGTGAAAAGATGTCCCTTGTTTAAGACACTACTACTTTCTGTGTTCCTGTTCTGTGTTCTGTACAACTTGCTAACTCTGTGAAGTAGTAGTGTACCAAAGAGTCAGAAAGAAAAAGACTTCATTACTCAAAGATGAAGTGGAAAAAAATTTGTATGTGTGTATATATATATATATATGCACGCAAAACTAAAATCTATAGAATTATATAGTAATCAAATAAATGGCAGGTTATGTAAAAGCAAAAAAACTATTAGGGAAACACAAGAAAAAAGAGAAAAAGTTCAATGCAAACAAAGGATTAAGAGCATAAATACCTGAGCAATAAAGTAAATTTGGTATATTAGGTGACACATTACTAGGTGGATATTTGGAAAGGGGAAAAAAATACCCCATTAAATATAACCGTGTGCCTGTAAAAAGGAAGAATTCATTTTCACCTGGTGGAGACTCTTACCGACCTTTACTATAGGAGAAGGATGATGGCAAATATCTATGGCAAATTTTTAAAGCCAGTAGGCATAGTTAACTTGTACTAATATAGCATGGAAAAGCTGGCTAAGGAGGTGACTGATGTACATCAGTGTGATCAGTGACTGTCGAGATGCTTTGTCAGCACTGCTGCCTTCTGCTTTATATATTAACACTGTTTTTATAGAACTTGTGTTAGAGGTCAAAATCAAGATAAATGAAAAATCCTACAACTCTTTGCAAATGAGGAGCCCTCATAGATTAAGCGAGATATCACCAAGACAGTCACAGGACTGAAATTAGTGCTTATTTTTAGCAACAGCCTAAGTTCATTACTGAGAAAATGTGGAGATAATACAGGAATCGGCAGACTGTTAAACTGAGGGATTGCACGAACATGATAAGCATTCAGCATTCATGTGTTGAGCCATTTTCCAATGACATTATATAATCCAGGATCAAAGAAAGCTGGACATGACAGCAGAACATGGGCTTTGGACCTGGAGAGCTGCCTGTGCAGAGATTTCAGCAATAACCTCTGCAGAGAGTGACAGCTAAGGCTGTGCTGGGCTGTTCAAAACAACAGGACCAGGGAGACAGCTTCTCCCTCTGTGACAGTGCTGCTCGGCTTTGGCCGTCAACACAGAAGCTGTTTGGGAAACAGAAGGATGAGGAACTGAAGACAGCAGAAGAGATGCATGCAAGTGATCTGAGGGCTGAATACACCCTGCAGGTGGATATAGAGGTGTCTGGGAGGTGGTTTGATTGAAATCTGTCTTCCTAGGAAGAACATGCTAGCTATAAAAAGGCACAGAGGAGGAAGGCAGCAGAGTGAATGCTAGCAGCTGATCCTGTACAAATTTCAAGGAGGAACAACTCATTAGTGAAGTACATACGCCTTCAGGACAAGCTAGGAAGTGGATTTGCTGCCCTCTAAATTCTTCAAATCAAAATCCAATGCCTTTCTTTTGGCAAGTTCATGAGTTTAGCACAGGGACAATTGGATGAAACTTATTCACATGTGATGTACTAGAGGGAACAACAAATAACCTAGTAGTCCCTTCAGGCCTTAAATTATATGAATAGACTATGTGGAATTTTCTCACTAGCTGGCAGCAGTGGAAGAGGAATGATCATATCTAATCATGTATTTTGAGAAGTCTTAACTCATTGTTTCATATCACCTGAGATACTAATTTAAATAGTGATGGCAAATGGAGTCCTGGGGACCTATGCTGCTCCTGGTTCCAAGTGTGATTTTTTACCATCTTATTTTACATTGATTACACTAATGGACTGGTACAGCCAGCTCTCTCTAGACATATTTTTTTAAGAATTCACAATTCATGAGGATGTTTCAAGTTTTAGGAAGCTGCTATTGTTTATTCTGTATGTTTGTATTCACTAGAGTAAAAAAGTACTTTGTAAACCAGCAACCAACTAGTATTAAATCTTATAATTTCTGGCCTCACCTAGGAGAGCAGTCAGCAGGACCAGTTCCAAGACAGACTGTATCAGCTGTGACAGAAAAATATTATCAGAACTTACTATTTGGTGAGTTACTTTTTGTGAATATATTGAGAACTGCAATGATTTATGGAATTGGAGGCAATAAATCATAATGACAATGTAAGAAGAAAGGAAAGAAACTGAAAAGAAATTATATTTCTGCAGGTAGCTGAAACAAGGGGGCAGTGAGGTCTGTTAAGCAATGCCTCTTGAACACATCGGTCCTGAACTCGGCTCTGGGGTTTTTCATGGTAAAGGTGCCCTACTTTCCTACAATTTTTTTGGAAAAATGCAACAAAGATTGCATGATTTAGAGGGGCTTCTTTGTGCATATATGTAAAAGGACAGCTGAAGAATCACATTAATGATGTTAAACATTTACCTGAGCCTGAAAATTTCTGCATCTGATTTCATTTAAGAACATTGCCATAACATTTAATCTATTCAAGACTTGCATGACTTGTTTTTATAAATGTCTGTATGTATGCAGTACATACTCACATACTTGCAAATAAAGATAAATGTGCTCCAAGCAAAGAGGGAAAAATAATAAGAATCAAGAACCTATCAAAATGTACAGGAAAAAGTTAGTTTTCAGCATAGCAGTAGAGTTCTGTAGGTAATTTCCACATGTATGTGGAACTTACCTGCAGTGCTGTTGTGGGTGTACATAAAGCCTGTAACCACTAAGGTGGGGTTTCCCCTGCATTATTTGGGGGGTGTTTGTGTGAACAGATATGAAATGGTCACCTGAAAGATTGACAGCAGCAGTATGAAAACACGTTTTTCAAAAATGTCAGGAATGTTTTGGGGTCTGATATTCTGGTACATTCCATGCTGCTGATTCAAAGAAATGCAAACAAACAAGAACCCCCATCATGCAATTGCTTACCTAGGTAAAGTTAAAGGGTTTCTGAGATGCTTCCATGCTAATACAG
>WAAE01016416.1:0-13397 GCA_013400495.1 Nicator chloris | reverse complement strand
ATATATATATATATAAAATCCCTTTAAATCCCTCTATTGCTTTTCTAAATCTGGCTAGCTTCAGCTTCCAAGTGTTGCCTTGCATTCTGTCATTTACTGGTTTAAGACCATTTTGTGTCAGAAATTTCTTCCCCATGTAGGTTCTTACATGATATAATTACGTCAGCTCTTTCTGGATGAGGGAAGTAGATTTAGGTCCTCGAAGTTTCTCACTGTAATTCAGATTTTTTTCCCAGCCCAAAATAGTTCCTGAAACTCTCTTCTGCACCCACTCAGATTTTGCAAAATCCACTGGGCTGTAGGATAAGGACCAGTACTCTGGTACAAACTTAATCCCACCTCCCGACACCTATTGGATGCAAAGATCATATTTTCTGTCTTGATTACAGCATCACTCTGGGAACACTTGTTCACATGTGTTATCTGCCATACCTCAACTCTGTCAGGAGTCAATCAGTTCCAGGTTCCCAACAGTCCCTGTTAAAATTCCACACATCATTTTCCTGTTTAATTTTTTGGCTGTGTTTTATTTGGCTGTGTGGAAAGTTTCTTTGATTATGAGAGTCTGTCAACTTGAAGAAGTCACATGGATCTCCACAGTTTAATTCTCTCACCAGCAATTGTCACCTGAAGGTCATTGAAGGAGTTTGCTTTTAATTTGTTGTTACTGTTTTTATCTAACAACATTAATCAGCAAAATCTTTTTTCTGTTAAATATGTATTTCCTTGCCATACTTATTACTAGCACTTGTAAACAAGGAGCAGACCAGAAAGCAAGTTCAAGGAAAAGTTATATATTTAATAAAAACCTTCTATCCTTTTTTCCTTTTTAGTTTAGTTTGTTTGTTTGTTTATTTGTTTCCCTCCATAAATTACTTGGCGGTTGTTGTTTAAAAAGATAACAATATTTTACCAAATATTGTCACATGCTTTGTCTCTGGGGAGTTCAAAATTTTTGCCAGGCTAGTAAGAAACAAGCTGATTTGGGTAAGACATAAGAAAGAAGGATTGACCCTCTTTCTTTTCTGACCACAACAGGACTGAGTACCAAATTGAGTACATTTTTAAACATGTGAAATTATGATTGAAAAGCAGTTATAATCCTTCTTACCAATTCTAATGCCATGTCTTTGAAACCTCTAAACCTCTTTTTAGCCTATCTCTGAGCTTTATATCTAGATTTAATGAAAATGAGAGTTCTAGCACACACTATCATTGCTTTTCCTCATATTGCTGATTTTGGAATTAAGCTAGAACTCAACCCTAATAGACCTTCAAGAACATGACCCTGAAACCCATCTGCCACATAGAATTGCTTCATGAAAAGTAATAGGAGAACATTTCAATTCACAAAACTCAGCACTGCTTGTCATCCAATGCTACTGGCCTTCACAGGGACATATACTACAATGGTTTCAGAACTTCTATCCTCAAGATCTCTGCTGACTTCAAGAATTTAGTTCTCACCCAGATAGAAACAGCAGAAGATATCTGAAGCCCCAGATTTAAGGCATGTGAGGATATGGATACTCATCCTTGAGGTGAAAACAAAGCAAAATAGGGTAATGTTGTTTTTTGCACTAATCTTCTGGTTTTAATGCCTCAATTTCCAGAGTTGTTTAATGGAAAATTACTTCTCCAACTTCACACTGCAAGAGCCAGTGGAGACAGGTGCACACTCATGAACAGCTTTCCTGCTTTGTAGTGCCCAGGAGTTTCCACCCCAGAACTCCTGTGCAAAAGGTCTTTCAAGGAAGAGAGGGAAATATCTGTTAGAGTGGTCTGAAATTGTAGCATCTGCTCTCACCGGGCTCCCAAAATAATGTTCTCCTGGCTGAGGTCCTAGGAGACTGGACAGACATCATTACAGAAATCAGAGGAACAGTGCTAAGTGATTGCAAAAATCAGTGTTGCAAGAAGAGCTGATCACAGCAAAGTCCTTCCCCTTTGCCAAAATGTGTTGGGTGCTGTCTCAGTAACATTTCTGCACATTTTTATTATTAAAAGAATTCTTCTGGAGCTAGGAAAGACTTGTTGAGTTGCTGGTTTGGAAACCAGAGAAGTTATGAACCCTGTGTAGCTTTATCTGCAAGATGATCACATCTTGAATATGACCATATGATGACCAACACTGACCTTTCTTCATAGAGCCTTCTTAAAGAGTGGTCAAGCGTATCAAAATAGGAGGAAACTTTTGGACCTTCTGCACAAAACCCTAGGAAATAAATTGCTTGGCATCCTTGGAAACATGCATCTCAATGAAATTTGGCAGGAAACTAGAGGAATGACCTTTTTCTATCTATACATGCTAAAAACAGCTCTTCTGCAAATACGTTTCATAAAATTAAGTCATGGTATATCTTTAGCAGTTTCTTTTTGTGTTGATTAGAGAAGAAATTTTATTTTCAGGCATGTGGAATTTTGAAACATTCCAGACCATCAAGAATTCAGTCTCAGTAAATACACACAATGTCTCTGGCACAATTTACAATATACGAGATGAAGCAGGTATTTTAAAATAGTCATCTTGAAGTGAAAATTAAAAATGGGATACAAAATGTGAAGCTCTACTGAGGAAGGTCTTGGAAACCAAGCTTATGTCTGTTCAAATATTTATAAAATTGGAAGCAATAAAATCTATCTGCTCTCTCCCTCTAATAGTGTGATTAAAGCAAGAAAGAAACCTCCCATGAACTAACACCTTCAAGGTTGTTTTTCAAGGTTCACTCAGTCTTTCAGAAGTGAAAAGCTTTACAACACACAAAGAATTTTTCTGGGACCATCTCTGGAACACCAGACAATCAGAATGGTTCATCCATGCAATACAAATTTCTGTAAGGCACAAAACAAAATAAGCAGGCCTGACAGAGATACAATCAACCTTACACACTTTATGATACGTGTCCTTTTTCCTACACATTTTGAGTGAAAAAAGAATATTATACTAAGCACATGTTCACACTTACCCAGCATTCTTCATGGATGCAGTTGAATTTTGGCTAATTCCATTAGGACAGTACTCAGTGTTCACACATCCCTCTTGTTTCAGCAATTTCTCTTTATGGCTCTTCTTTGTCATAAAAAGTGAGGCCCCACAACCTAATTTGATTCTTGGAACAGTAGATGGCCATCCCATCCTGATAATTCAAAATATCACATTGTCAAAATACCTTTCCTTTTCTTCAGAACTCTTGAGAGGTTCATTAGTGGCTGTCAAGGCAGAAAATGAATGAGTTAAGACCAGAGTATATGTGGACATCTCAACGTGGAGGTTACTCATGCATGGTGCTATATAAACACGGTGAATGTTGAAGGGTCATTGGCAAACTCCCAGGCAAATGGAACAAGGGATAGAACACAAAAAGCCTGGCACCACTCAGTTCATCCAGAATGTTGGGGGATGGGTTTCTTTATTTTTTACTTATAGAATTTATTCCCATATGTTGCTAGGAAACTAACCACGGGGTACTTATGGGTACTTAAGAAAAACAAAAGTGGCTAAGGTGCGGAGAAGAGTGCAGCATCTTGCTATACTTTTTCTTTTTTTTTTTTCTCTCTGGGAGTTTCTTTCTGAGGGGGAAGATACCACAAGTTTTGGGGGCAGGTAAAGGACAGGGTTGGCGGCAGTGGCTCTCTCTCTTGGCATTGGAAGGAGGATGGTCAAGCTGTTGCTTACTGCAAGAAGAATTCACTGTCACCACCAAAGTCCAGTTCTAGGGACCTACTACCATCTGCTCGTGTGCCCAGAAATGCTGAGCTCACCTATTTCTGCCCTGCAGGGTGCTGGGCCACTGCTGTCCCATCCCTGCTGCTTCTTGGGCACTGCCCTGGGTCTTTGCTACGCTATAGCCCCACACACTCTGCCCTACCAGGACATCCCACAGTTCCAGCTACCACCACAGAGCTTCTGATACATCTCATCCACCAGCCTGGGATTTCTGCTCATTCCTGCCATTCCAGCTTGGTGCTTGCCTCCTCAGAGTCCTGCAGAGGCACCGGGATCAGACTGCCCCAGGGTTTTGTGAAGCAAAGACTCTCCTCCATCCCTTCCCATCTCGGCTGAGAAGGCTGTCAAAAGGCTCCTAGTTCCGTTTGCTGTTAATGTCATAGTTATTGTTTACCTTGTTATACATACTAGTAAAGAACTGTTATTCCTACCCTCATATTTTTGCCTGAGAGCACCTTAATTTCAAAATTTTAATAATTTGGAGAGAGAGAGTTTGCATTCTCCAATCCAAAAGAGGCTCCTGCCTTCCCTAGCAGACACCTGTCTTTCAAACCAAGACACAGAAATACTCTGTTTTCCTGCTATCATTTCTAATCAAATGTTTGCCTTTAACTTAGGTGGGTGTGATGGCAGCCCTTTGATTTGCTCCTGTGAAATAAACCTTGTCCTAGTGCATGTTTTTGATGGAACAAGATCGACACAAAGCCCTGAATAAAAACATTGGCCACATTTGGCTCAATTTAATTTTATTTAAAGATGTGGCTTCAGCATGTTGATGCAAACAGCAATCTGATGTAAAGCAAGAGGACGGGTCTTGTATGAAGATTAGGGTACCTGAGGGAAGATGAAATTACTTGTGCTTGAGGAAGAGCTGTTTGAGCAAGTGATCATTGAGATAAAAAGGTTTCAAGCATCATCTACTCCCTCTACCAAAGAATTTGACAACTATGTTGTGGCCTGTGCCAGACCAAAGAAGCTAACAGTCCAAAGATGAATGCAGTCCAAAGCTTCCCAGGGAACAGATATCAACAGGATTCTAAGGTGAATTGATGTTGCAGATAACTAGTGTGGCTGACTTGCAAAGTACAAAAGAGAGAAACCAGCGTAGTTTCTTGCAGCTGTCCATCCAAACAGCTTGCAAAACCAAGATTTTAATCCAACGTTCATCCATAACTTTACAGTCCCATGAATCAATCACCAAGGCTCACTAATAGTGAGAATATGGCAGGTATTTATGCAAGCTGCACTAAAAAATAATATTTTCCCAGTGCTGCATTTTAAGCCACAGACACAGCTACACAAACTTTTCACCAAGAAACATTGTTGCCTTAAAAATATTTTGAAGATGTGAACAGTCTTTCTAAAGTTTAAAGATTTCAAATGAGATATGACCATGCAAATATAATGGAACCAAAAATATCTGAGGGAAAAAGAAAAGATGGTTGATGCATTTTTTCTAATTTAAATGGTATTTTGTTTTTTCTTTGTTTACACAAACATAATGTTTGTGCACATAAATAAACACATGCATAAATTAATACTTAAATATGTGTGCTTGTGTGTTTACATATACACCTACATGTATACATATACACATATGTACACATATATGTATACATATATGTATACATATACACATCATACATGCATACCTCCATTAAATCATAATGTGAACTATTTTATGGGAAATATATTTTAATTGTTTTATCCTGATTTTTGAATCATTGAAAGCATTCCAATGTTTTTTATTTTTTTAAATAAAAGTATAAGCATTGCAAAGTGCAGTGAAAGTCTGGTGAGGAATGCACAAGCAAATCTTGTCTTGCTTTTATTGAAGCTCTCATGACAGAGACAGGATTAAGCAGTTATCATTTATATAGATCATTTGCAGCCAATAAACCTTAGGAATATTTTTTATTTCATAGCAATAGCTCTGTGTTTTCTCACAGCCAGCAGGTCACCATTCTGCTTTTATAAGAGGTTTTCCTCAAAGTCTACAAACAGCTGAAGTCCTTTAACCCCAAAACACACAGAGAGTGTTTAGTTTCAGCTGAAGGAAACACGAAGTGAGGAAGTCATTGAGCTTGGATGGTAATATTTCCCTGATCCACCCAAATACCCAAACAGCCACATGATGTGCAAGAAATGCGACTACCTCTGTAATTATTAGGAATACTTAGCTTCAAGGGCTTCCCTTCAGCTGAGGCACTTCTGGGACCAACTTCAGTGTATTTTGAAAAGGATTAAACAGGAGAAAAAGAAGCATGGAAAAGAAAAAAAATAAAATATTAGACCTCACTCCATTCAAGTCGTGAAACTTCAGCTTAAGTCTAAATGTAAAATGTTGTGTTGTGTTTAAAATGTGCTGTTCTGTATCCCCCTGAGTTTATGGTTTGTCCCTTCTTGTTTACACCCCCGTTCATGTCAATCTCTTCTACCCCTCCCTTTATTCTCGCACCTTCCCTGCCAATCCTGTTCCCCCCTCCCCTGAGGCTGTGCCAGTCATCCCAGCCCTCCTCCCTTCGTCTGGAAGGTTCTCCAGGGGGCGTTGAGTGATTGGCCAGCCCAGGGTGGTTCCTCCCTTGTTATTCCCTGAGTGGGTATTGTCCCTTTCTTTCATTCTCCCAGTTACACCCCTTTGTCCCCTGATTGGACAGCGTCCAGACCCTCCCCTGTTCTCCTCCCCGTTTATAAGTTGCTGCAGCCCATTGTTCTGGGCTCTTGGGTGCCTTTCCCCCTGAGCTTAGCATCTCCCCTGCGGGCTCCTATAATAAAGCTCGGATTATAAAGCCACCTGAGAGTCACCCTCTTCCTTCACCGACAGCTTCCATTGAAGCCTTGTTCTCTCTGGAACCTGGACAGCTAGTCTGGGGTCCTGAGCTGCAGCTTCAACCGACCTTCCTCCTCTGAGGAGGCGGCGGAGGCTGCACCCCCTAGCAGTGGCAGTGCCTGGGAGCAGCTGGGCGATCCACACCAGAGCAGGGGCTCTGAGAATTAGGCACAGCCGCAGTAAAAATCATTACGTCGCATAGAAATGGGATCTTTTTGAGCATGAATTTAAACATAGGCAGAACAGACAGCTGGGCTTAGGATCATAAACTACAAACGTTATAATTTCAAAACTACTTTTTTCTCTGTGGATTTAAATAAGTGAATGCATACTTGGTTCCCACAACATTTTGTTTGGTGTCAGATGATTGCCAATTGCCTGCACTGATATCAAACTGGGGCTAGCATACTTAATTTCAAGAATGCACTTTACCCAGGGATTTTCATGGAAACCATATGTGTGAGGGATCTTCATTAGAGCACTCATGGAAATTTGCTTTTAAGCTGCCATTGTTTCCCTCATATTGAGAAAAGACAGTTGTCTTCTCTTTGACATTATTTAATTATTGGTGTGCTTCAGAAATATAATTTCTGAAAAGCAGAAACAAACTTCTACCAGCAGAAAGATCTGGCTGGTACAATGGCATTTACCATACTCTTTACCTAAAGAAGTCTCTATTTGTTATATCAGTGCTTGTAGTAAAGCAAGTGAACTTTATCTTCCTGTGTTTGGCCATTGAGTCAAGTTAACTTTTCAGAGGCTTTTTTATTCAGGTGGACTAGAAAATTTTGTTGCCACATATCAAGTCAGAGCAAAATTATTGGTGCAGAGATACTTTCTGTGCTGGTTTTGCATTAATTGACATTTGGTGACAAGGGAAGAAGTCACCCATGGAAATGATTTTTCTAAGAGAAGCTGCTAATGGTTTCCTCAGTGCCTGACAAAACCAATCAGTGACTAGTTTTGAATACTGACACCTTGTTAAACCGCTAGAAAGCTGAACATGCCTCTGTGAACACACATGTTAAAAAACAAACCAATGCCAGGAAAGCTCTCTTTTCTTCCAGCCTGGGAACCAGTAACAGGCTGGTCCATCCCCCTCCGTGCGGCCGGGCTGGGTGGGCCCTGCAGAGGGGCCGGGCCCATTCCCAGGGAGCCCGCCGGGCCTGTCCAGGCTGGGCCCCAGCAGCTGTTAACATCTGGCTGCTGGTCTGGTTCCCTCCCCCTCAGCGCAGTCAAGCCAATCTGCAGCTGGAATAAACACAGTACAGGCCTGAGACCAGCCATGCGGCCAGAGCGGCTGCTGCTGTTTCGGGCCTGGGGCCTGAGACCCGGCACAGCCCCCAGGGCAGCCTGAATCTATCACTGTGACTGCTTCAACCATCATGACCACCCCAGGCCCCAGGTGAGATATTAACTCTTTCAGTGCACACATGAAACTTGCACGACATTGACTCTCTCTCAAGTGAGAGAAAAAGACAGAATGAAGACATGTAGAGAAACAACATGAAGACACCAAGGTCAGTAAAGAAGGAGTCAAGTCCCAGATGGGAGGAGAATGAGAAGATGTCTTAGTCTTAGGCTGAAATTCTTTTTTAAGGCCATGGTGATGGACTGTGATGTACTAGACTATCCCTTAAATTCATGGAAACAGTATGGGGAGATGGTGTGTTCAAATTTCAGACATGAACAAAGGCATTCGTGCTGAAGCAAGTAAATGTTGAAGTAGCTGTGACTGCATGAGAAGTTTGAACAGAAAGAGAGATGAGAGTGATGAAGACCCTTTGCCCCCAGGGAAAGAAAAAGAAAACCTCTGTTCCCAGAGATGAAATTATCTCAGAGATAGATGAAGAGAATCTTTGCTTTTAAACAGTTCATCCTTAAAATAGTACCCGATAAGTTTGACACGGCCCATGAACGCAGATGTGGGAAGGCTGCATGAGATGGGAGGGACTTCACAATTGCAGATTTTTGGGTGGCTGCTATTCATGAGAATTGAAGCTATGAGAGAACTGTTTTCTTGTGGAGAAGTTCCCATGACATGGCAAAAGAGATTCTTCTCCCTAAGAGAACTGACAAAACACTATTTAAGAGGTCATAAATTGACCTAAGTCCCAGGTTTTGTTTCTATACATTGTCAGCAGGAAAGAAAAGAAGGCTGTGGGGGGAGGAAAAGTGTTCTGAAGGTTTTATTCTGATTCTTATTTTTTTTTCTTTCAGTTCTGTTTAAATAAACTTTTCTTTATACTCTTTAAAGTTTGAGCCTGCTTTGCTCTTCTCCTAATCCTATCTCACAGCAGAAAAGGAGTAAATAATTCTAGTGGATGCATTGGTGTTTAGCCAACATTAGACCTGACACATTAATTGGTGCGTTAGTCAGGAAAAGCAAACTGGCCAATCAAAACCACTGCACTAAATTGGTGTTTCTGCCTGATTCAAACCTGAGGCTGACACACTTTAATTTTAGTTTTTCCAGCTTTGGGCAAAAATAACTAGATACAATCCCCCCAAATAAACATTTATCCATGAATTTTTAACGTATGATACTAACAATTTCTATTCCATTTCAATAACATTTATTTACTAAAAAAAATACTGAATTAAAAAGAACAAAAATAATTTAGAAGGATCATCTCAATTTTACAACAAAGAGGGAGAGATACAGAGATATTATCCAAAATCTACTGTCTGTATTTTTTACTTTTTATATTTTTATTTTAATAGGTATTTATATTCTTGATTGTTTACATTTGGTTTTATTGAACATCCTGTTCTATGTTCTGAAAGAACATCCAGTTTACATACTTCCTTACCTTAGGACATGTGCACATTTACCACTAAAATATAACTTCTTGTGGCAAGATAATTTTGTATTCAAAAAATTCAGTGGTTTTATTTGTGTTTTAACACAGAGAAAGCACTGGGAGTGGAGCTCTTCTAGTTTTGTTTCTATCAAATGAAAAGGAATGGGTTGAAATTTTACAGAATAGGCAGACACAGAAGTCTTTAATTAATATCTTTACTGCATCATGTTTCATGATAAATTGGATCTCAGCAGCTGTTGAACACCATATCAGCATCAAGAGTTAAAGTCTTTGGTGTGGAAAGGCCTCAGACATATTGGGCTAATAAACTTCTATCCAACACAGAAATGTTACTTTTCCATAAGAAAACTGGAATGTGTAAGGTCCTATTTTCTGGATTATCTCATATCATTTGACAACAAGTATTATATTAAGTTCTTATATCTTCCAAAATAGGGCAGACCCCTTGGAAGATGTTGATTGGGTTCAGATAACTCTATAAGCATATCTGCAAATGCTTTGGAAGCTGCTCCTGACTAAAAATATGGACACATTTAAGCTATACAGATCACATTCTTCCACCACCTGAGTACAAACCCTGTTGCTGCTCAGCCTTTGATTGGAGCCATCTCAAACTCTTAAACCTTATATTTTTGAAGTGCTTGGTCCATGCTGCCTTCCAGAGTCTTTTGACCACCTCACTCAGGAACTCATCATTCCTTACTTTTATTTTTCCCATCAAAAAAACCCAAAAGGACTGGAAGCAGAACATACAAATCTCACCTAAAAATAATCCAGAGGGTCTAAATGAGAATTTACTTAAATGAAAGGCCCACAAGATTAAATTTCCAGTTCAAAAAACCCCCCAAAAAACTCCAACCAAATAATGTGACAAATAATGGAATAATATACAGAAGTGCCTGGAAGAAACAAAGGGTATGAGTAAATAGCAAACATGGGTATGTCAAGCAGAAATCATTGTAGATAATCAAATTTCTTTTGATGATTAAATAATGTCATTGGTGCATTGGGGAGGAATAATAGTTATGAAATTCTTTGTACCCAAAGAATGCTACTGACATAGTTTCGTGTGATTATTTTTGATGTTCTCCAGGACTGGAACATGAATGGTGGAATGGGGTAAAACAACTTGGGGAGAGCACCTGGACATCCATTATGCACAGTTCATTTTCAGAATGATTGAAAGCATGATAAAATATTCTTCTGGGTGGCCACCTCATCCTTGGTCCTGTCTAATATCTTCAGAAACAATGAGAGTGAAAGAGTATGAAGTTTATAAAATCTGAAGGTGACAAAACAGGAATGAAATGAAACAACCTTGAAAAACAGCATACACAATGTTCTGAAATGGTCCAATGAGTGCAAGTGTGATACTCTTTCCTCCGACAGGGGTAATCAGCAGGGCAAAATAGGGAGCAAACTGGCACAGCAGCAGCTCTTCAGCTACACACCAAAGCTGGCTGATTTGAAAAGCTGGACACAAACTGGAATTGTCAGAGCTTTGGGTAAAAAAAGGCACTGAGAGATTTGAGTGTGACTTGATTCTACAAGATGTGGAAAGTAACATGGCCTCTGTTTTACCCAGCGTATACTTAACCAGTATGTATTTCAAAAAATATGTATACTAAGCGTTAAAAATGCAGAAGAGGGCAATGGAATTGGAGGAAAAAGAAAAAACCACAACCAGCAAAATAAACCTATAGAGAAAGATTCAAAAACTGGCATGATTTAGCCTGAAAAAAAGACATTAAAAGAGGGAGTTATGAGAAAGCATACATGAGGATCCTCTTTCAGGAAACAAGAAGAATGCATCTCATAGCTGATGTATGCAGTGTCCATCCCCTGAGGTCTTAAAATCAGATTAAACAAATAAATTTATGAAACGACACAGTTATGGACAATTTGACTTTGACATAGAGGTTGGACTAATTTACATTTAGAAGAGCTTTCCAGACCTATTTTTCAATGACTATATGAAGTATTTGAGCACTATCCAAGAGAACTAATGGATTATTTACAAAGTCATCCTTATTCTGTAAAAGCTGATGAAACTCTATAACTGGAAAAAATTAATGTACTCGTAATGATTTTTGTGTGTGAAATCAGTGAGGGGAAAGCATGCACTTCAACTCAGAGTTGTGTATGCCTTGTTGTGCTTCAACATTGAGCCTTTCACTAAATAGTTTTCTAGAAGGATAAAAATTGTCCTGGAAAAAAATTATGTAGAATTTACTGACTGTAAATCTAATCCAAGTTTGTCTTCATTGCCTGCACTAATCCATTTTTACTCCATCCCTCTAATGTAACTTCAGACTCAAGGTTATACAAATCCCCTAAAGCTATTAATCAATTCCCAACTGTACTTAATCCATGCTAAACAAAAACATAACTATGTACCTACGACAACTTTTAGAACTCTACCTTTTCTCTTTTATAAAAGATTTTTACAAGGAAATTAATGGAGACTTCTAACTCAGACATCTTCTCAAGCATGAAAGAAGCTACAGGGAAATCTGTGCAAAACCTTTCCAAATCTATAGAAGTAGTTCTTTCTGTGCTATTAAAAAAATAAATTAAAAACAAACAAACAAACAAACAACCCCCCCCCCAAAAAAAACAACAACAAAAAAAACCACACAAAAGCAAAAAAACCAACAAATTATCTTCCAGCTGTAACATAGCTAAGATTTATAGGTGAAAATGAAAATTTAAAGACATCGTCCAGTAATAAATTTATAGCAAGGAAGTAAAAGTGATATGAAATACCAGAAAGATCCTGCCAGAAATTGAAATGTACTCAGGAATTTCTTTAGAAACCAGTTTTGACTTTATAAGTACAAAACTCTAGGTCCCTTTTAATAGGTTCAGGTGTCACTTTGAGTTGTGTGAAATGTTAGTCAACAATTTTTATGTGGATCTGAGCAAACAGAAGAAAATGTTGGAAGCTCTACTTGTCAAAAAAGCAATGCCTGCACTGAAATACTGGAAAAAAAAAAGTCCAGTGCAAAGGCTGATCCCATATACTTTGGGTGGCTGAATGTATTTTACTTCAGTAGATGAATGAAAAGCAACATGTAAAACCGCAAAATAAAGAGTTCAGTGGACAAATTAATGTAATCTTGCAATATCAGAGATAAGGGAAGTTGCAAAACAATACTCCTAATTTCTTTAGAAGCAGAATTCTCTATGTGTGCATAACACAGAGCAAAGATTTTATTTTCCATATCCTTGCCATGTCTAGAATTGAAACCTGTAAGAAGGCAACCTGCTGGGCAGCACAGTACAGATTGTGAAATTAAAGAATGATAACTTACAATAAATATTAATGAAAATAAACCAAAATAAAAACAGATCTCAAACACTAATTTTCCTCCAAAAGGGCAGATTCTATCCTAGCTGAAGCCCACATACAATTCTTATTTTCTTGGACAATTTCTTGAAAATGATCCATAAAATGAAGCATAATAACTTACAAAATTACTTTTGCCAGTCACATCTATGGCTAACTTCAAACTGTTCTTAATCCTTCATGATGTATTTTTAGATGGAAACAAAAGAATACCTCCCTGGGACAAAAGTACTATAAGAATGACATGAAAAGTGTAATCTGAATAACTCTGAGTAGTTTTACAGGAAAATGAATTTCAATTTACAAAGTTGCAAGAAGGCATAAAATGTGTAAATCCTCTGCCATAGTTTAACTCTGTCATATTTTATGAGAAATTGTAGATAGACAGGCAGACAGGCAGAGAGACACTTTGCTATTAGTTGTGAAGAGTGGTTATTACCACCAACCCATGACATCATTTCCACTTTAGCCATGTGGACATTGCTCTATTTGTGTTTGGGAAAATGTTGCCACGCCAGGGATATGACAACACAACAACACGACAGTGTTAGTCTGTCACAGACAGCCACACTTAGCAGGGTTTTAGTCTAGCCACCACCACCAGATGTGACAATGACAATCTGTTTACCACAGGACCGTTAACAATCTCCTGTTTGGGGATGGATT
>WAAE01016415.1:0-11953 GCA_013400495.1 Nicator chloris | reverse complement strand
ACTCTACCTAAAAAGTTACAGGTATCATTTATGATAATGTCTGGCATTTCAGTGGGCCATTTTTTTAGAACTATTTTTTGTAACCTTATTTCACTACCGACTTGCACAAACTCAGCTGATATTAGACAAATCCAGTTTGAGTTGATCTTTGTCCATGAAATGAAAGCCATTACTATGATTGATAAAGTTGGCTAACCCTAAAAATGCAGTAGACATTTTGTAGGGGTGCTTCATTTTTTTAAATCTTTGATCCATGTAATTTTCTGGTCTGCAAGGTGATGACCAAGAAATATCTCTATCTCCACCATTAATTTGAAAGAAAGTCAAAAGTGGGACCCTATCAATTTTCAATTTTTTAAACAAAGTTGATATCCTAAGTGTCTGAAGAGGGCTGTCATGTGAATTGACAAAATACTGGGCTGCTTTTGAAGTTGTATAGCAAATATGAAAGATTAACAAATAATTAATTTAACAAGTTCTGCCATGTTATTCTTTGTGAATCCCCCACAATTTTCTCAGATATGTTTTTTTATTTAAAATCTTGCTTCTTTAAAACATTAATTTAAAATTTTGAGTGTATTCCATATTTAAAAGTATTCCTAGTCTTGGAAAGGATGCAACACTCTGAAGCTGTTTCTGAACAGATAAGGAACAACTATCACTAAAGACCTTATGCTAACTTATCTATAAATATTCTCAAAAAGCTACTTAATTTCCTTTGAAAAGTCATTAAAATGTACTTTTTTCTTTTTACAGGCATATAAAAAACCCCAAATACTGAAAATTCCTAACACAGTTGAACCCAAAAGTTTACTTAAAAAACAGGTTTATTCACAGGACCTACTCACATCTTCCTCTAGATATTCTAAGAGAAAATGTGACTTCTTATCACCTACATGCAGATAGGGGTGTTGATCAAAGTCACAGAATACTGACATAGACAACAATGCCAATGATAAAATACAGTCCCCAGAATTCCTAACTTCTATTCTTCCAGTATCTGAAACACAAGAATCTCCTCAAGAACATCATAAATCCACTTCATATCCAAAACGCAGAAATACTGAAGACAGCATATCCTTGCCTTAACTTTCCAATTTGCTTCTAACCTCCCCATGGTTTTGTGTGTCAGTCCCAGCCTCCCATATGTCTGTTCCTCCCACAAAAAAGCCTCTACACTTTCTCTGACACTAACGTCTATGAATAGAAAGCTCTCTCTGAGGCAACCTGAACAAGGCAGCTTCCCTCCCTGTATGATCCCCCGATGATTTTATAATTTAACTCTTGCAATCCAGATGATGTAACACAATGCAAAACCAACAGATGGGCAGGAGATATAAAGCGTGGCAAGGCCTGAACTGGAAAACATCACTGCTGGAAACGTTGTTGGGCTCGCAGCTGCTGACATTGCTCCTGGGACCTGTGCACACTGAGGATTTGCTGGCAGCTGCGTTGCTGGCTGAGATTTGCAGCATGTGGTTCTACTTAGGTGCCACAAGCTGGGCTTTGTTTGCTTTCTCCACATTAACATGTGCCTGCTTGCAAACCTGTGGAGATAAAAGGTAATTCGGGATGCCAAAACTCTGTTGTGTAGATCAGGCATGTCTTCCTGCGCTGAAAGAATGTGATGAACAAATGGGGATTTTTTGATGAGGCAGGTTTACTCTGCGAATGGCACCAACCCAGCTTTGTGACAACGGAGCTTGGAAGGGTAAATTAGCATATCTTAACTTCTGTGCTCCTGCAACAGGCTGCTTGACTGTGTGAGAGGGTTTATTTAAATCTCACTTGGGCATCTCTAGTATTAACAGGAATTCTGTGAAGGTATGGAAAAAAAAATAATCAGCCCCTGGAAAATTTCTCTCATAATTATTATTATTTTGTGCTATCTTTATGTGACAGAAGGTGCAGTTCATCAAACATATAAAAGTAGAGGACTAGAGATATTGCTTTGAGGGACAGAAAATTAAAAATGAAGAAACATTGGGAAAAGGATACAGCTATTACAAGCCAGTACAAATTCAGTGATAAAACACCAGAGAACACAGTAAATCAAACCCTCAAGTACTCTGATTGTTCAGTCTCAACTCATCACTCTGTAGACCGTGACTAGGCAACGGTGTTTCCATTGCAGTTATGGACTAAAGCCAGGAGCAAGAAACACTTGATGGACTGAGCTATACAAATTAAGTGATCAACAGGAACAGCTGAAGAAGGGCAATAGGATTCCAGTTGCCTGAACTGTTTTGAGTAAGGAGCACCTTTTAAAGTCACCAGAGTCATGAGAAAATTTCCCTCCTGTTCGAAGAGGAGCTCCTTCCCCTAATACTCACATCTGATGAAACCGAATATCTGCTTTCTCACAACATACAAACTAAATAATCTGTGTACCTCTCACAGGTGAGAGGACTATGGTGTAAACAGTAGAGTCTGAAATTAAGTATTGTAAATCTGAGATATTTATAGATACAGAAGTAATAGATATGGATGCAGAAGTAACATTTCAGATGGGCCAAAGCCATTATGGGGATAGAAGGCATTTTCAGAAGAGCATGAATACTGAATTCACATCTTAGTTCTAGCAGAGTAGGATCTGTAGAATCTAGAATAGCTGGATTAACATCTGGGCTGCTTTGAAACAGAAAATTCAAACAAGTATTTTATTTTCTTCATTATTTGTTCCCTCCCTTAACCAAAATGAACATTTTTATAGGGTAAATATGACTTTAAAACCAGAAACCAGTAATAGAGGTACTTGACATCTATTCCTAAAAACCTAACTCTTTATTCTAACAAGCTTGAAACTTACATACTGATACATAACAAGATAACATAGTTGAACTACACAATTGTTATCTTCAAAACTGGTCCACTTTCAGTTACTGTTTAGCTGTCAGAAGGCATGGAAGGAATGGCTTGATGAGGCAGGAGAATATCATGATCCATATATTTTTTTTATTGAGGCAAAAGATTTTTTTCTGGCTATTGATGTAAGAAGGATGGAAAAATTTACAGAAATTCT
Source organism: Nicator chloris (assembly GCA_013400495.1). NCBI lineage: Eukaryota > Metazoa > Chordata > Aves > Passeriformes > Pycnonotidae > Nicator > Nicator chloris. Next base: position 8,931 of record WAAE01016415.1, on the reverse strand, counting down.
CCCAGAACCAATCAGAGACTTTGAGGCAGAAGACATTATCAGCCACAGTTCCTACTCACAGGCACCTCATCAATAATTTAATATGACAGAGGGGACTGCAGCTTCATTATCTGGTGATATTTTATTTATTCATATTTAATTAATGCATATCATAACAGTTTGGAATTTGACTGCATTGCAGAAGACAAGGGAAGGAATGAAGCTGTTCTAGTGCCTGTACTAGCACATCTGCTTCACAGACCTACAGGGATTCACTCAGCCACAATATATAACACAAGTGAAAAAAACACTTATATTCTACAAATGAGTTACAAATTCTCCACATTAAAACTGGGCGAAATAAACAAAGATGTCTTCAAAATTCATGTAGTGGACATAAAGAAATCTATTTATCTTCATTATAGGCTGAAAGTGTTTGGGTAAAAGTCCCCAATTTAGGTGAACCATGAGGAGAAAAAAAAAAATGATGGCAGAAGAAGAAGAAAAAAAGTAACATGACAAATTAGCAGAACCAAACCTCTCCCCCAGTGGGAGGGAGAGGTGAAGGCCAAAGGGTAGATTAATCTTGCTATATCATATGGTCTTGATCTGAAAAATTTCTCTGCGTGTTTAGCAGAAATCACACACACAATGGGGAGACTTTGAAAAGATCAGGAGCCAGAGCAGATTAAGATGAAATGGGGCCAGATCCAAAAAGCTGTCAACCTCCCACCCTTTCCTGCAGACTCCCATGTGGGCAGGAGATTGTTTTGTGGCTCCACAGTGCTGGTCTGTGCTGAGCGCGTTGATGAGTGCTCTTTCTCCCCATGCCTCTAACAGAGCAGGACTTTTGACTTCTCTTTTCACAGCAGTATGAGCCACAGCTGTGGACACAGGTCTTAGTAAACCCTCCTACTTTGTGGCCCCAAGTTAATGTGCAGAACCTGGCTGATCCAACCTCGCCAATAAAACTGGATCCATGCCTAGCCGAAATAGAAATAGCGTTTTTAAAAATCAAAACAAATGAGAAAATTTGTTATGCCTGTTTTAAAACAGAAATTTAAAAGGAGGAAAGGGGCTCAAGCAGATGACCAGGTTACTGCAGAGTACCCAGTTGCTGAATGTCAGCTGAGTCAGAGCCTTATCTGCACACATGCATAGTAAAAGCAACTCCAGGCTTAGCTGCGCCTACAATAGAAGATTTAATTATGTGTACATGCACAATTTATACATCTGAGCTGATGTGTGATTACTTTTCAAGATACTGAAATTGCCTGTGTACACAAACCTTAAAGTCAACCAAGCAAATAACTTAGACTTTTAAAAAAAGGAATTTAAAGGATTATAACATAATCACATGATGACAAAAAAAAAAAAAAAANAAAAAAAAAAAAAAAAAAAAAAGAAGAATCCCCTAAAATGTATGAACACTGTTTTAACTATTTTAACTATTGTTCTGAAAACTCCAATGCATCAGCATGGAAAACTGTTTTACTGATTTGCTTTCAGAACAGCTAGGTGCAAAAGCACGTGTTTGTTCCCATAAATCTAACAGCAGTGTTTTCACTCTTTTTAAAGATAAAAGATAATTTGTTCCATGATTTACAATCTCACTGACTTCCCATATTGAATCAGGCAGCTGAAACAGTCCCTATAGTCCTGCAAATTATTATTAATGTGGTAGCATACACACATACACTGATACGTTTTATTTGAATTCATGGTGGGTGAGGATAACAGTAATTTTATGAGAAAGGGTTAAACATCCCCTAATGACAAACTATTACAAATATCCACTCAGAACTTCCACACAAAGCATGCCAGACACACACAGATACGTATTTCCCAGTTTTACACTGGCACAACTACTGCGATCTGCAACTTGAGAGAAACCTTGTGTGAATCAGATGCTGTGTTCCCCATTCTTCATTATGAAGAGCAACTCAACAGATGCTTTTATAGCTGTTGCTGTACATCTACTTCAGTTTCCCCATTTTTTATTCTTGTTATTTTTTTCTTGATTTCCTAATTAAATGACTTACATTTGTTTGCTCTTTCAAAATTACCCTGTAAATGTCTACCAATCAAGTTATTACTTACTGAACTAGGCAGAACTCTTTCTTCTTCCCCATAAATTTTCCCTGCAACCATAACTTCATGCTGGTTCCCCCCTAATATTTAGATGTGCTTGAATGAAACACATTGGCTTGTACCTAATGCAACACACGTGTTTATGGAACACAGCGGGCGCTACTCCATTTTCAAAAGACATAACAAAAGAACAGCCATTTATGAAAGTTTTACTGTTTCTGACTTCCTCTTCACCCCCTACCCCTTGCCAGAGTCCAACTAGAACATCTGGGTGCACTGGATTAAATAATGGACTCTTTGTTTGAAGAAAATTCACAGGAAACATTAACCTTCTCTTAAGACAGGAGAGGTTACTGCATGGGAGCCAGGACAGGAGGAAGTCAAGGAATCAAATGGAGAACTGTGCTTCTTCAGGACAGAAATGTACATGTATCACTCAGATGTGCAAAGTTCCAGCATAGATACCACAGTCTCGGTGAAGTTCAGAGCAGCCACTTGTCACAGCAACATGGGGATCCTTGGCACTTCCTCTCCCTGAGTCAAAAGGCAAGGCTTTTGTTGATGGACTTAGTTCAAAGGAGACTGCAAAGAATTTGGTCTGATCTGTTATCTTTGTCTATCTCTGCACAATTTTTGATCTCAAGAGGGTGTATGCTTCTTTTGCTGATTTACACCATGGAGAGAATAAAGTAGCTGGTAACACCTGCAGAAGTTATGCAAGAGATGTGCATTGTTTCTCCAGTTCAGCTTGGTGAGAACACTTTTTATATCAATAGAACTCTATATCCACCCTGGGTTTAATACAATGCATTGCTCTTCATTACTATGGCAAATGAGCAATTAATTTCACTGTAATCTGAAAGTTCTACAGCATTAATTTTAGATATTATCATTGGCTTACAGTTTTGATTTTTTCTTTTTTTTAAGTCTGCATAGATCCAGATCCCAAAGTTAACTGCAGATCTTCCATACCTGGACTCAATTGTATCCAACAAAAGATTTCTACAGACGTAGCTATCTAAATATTTTATGGCTCTCCTACCAATTTGAAATCGAAAATGAATCTCTATGGAAGCAGTAGAATTTGAGGAAAGCAACGTGCTGCTGATCTCCACAAGATTAATTTTACATCTCGGGCATAAGCTATTTTTTCTTTATGTACGTAGGGGGTGGGAAAATATGTGGTGATTTTACTGTATTGGTACTATAGAAGTGGAGAACACCTACATAAAGCAAAAGCCTTATATTTCATGTCTCTGGATTTATTCTACAATCTACTAAGCAGCAAAGGAGACAAGGGACAGTCTTATCTGTTTTTCCCTTTTTCAGCTTACAGAGAAAGAATACTAAACCAATTGGTTTAAGCTGTTATCAGACAGAGGACCTAGATTCACACTGTAAGAGTCACCTCAAAAACTGTCCAGCTGCATGACCTGAAGATGAGCCATGCTGCACACAGCAATGAGAACCCCTGCACTCATCCTAGGGAAGCTTGAACTTCTCTAAGCTAGGTGAGCTTTTCTGCAAATTTACCTGATCAAAAAGCTAGTAATTCAGCACCTTCATTCATGTAAATCAGTATGAAAAACAGAGCTATGTCCTTCATCCTCAAATTTTGGGAAGCAATGCAGAGAGACTGCAGCAAAATATTCTTTTAGCATATGCATCAGTAAAGAAAATTTATTCTCAAAGCATGCTATAAAAAACCCAAGAAGCAACTCAATTCTACTCATTTTTTCCATCTTTTTTTACAAAACTGTTCCCCTCATTTCTTTCCAATTTCTGTAACTTTCTACCTGTACATCATGTTGAGTACCCAAAAGAAACTGACTGGATTGGTTTAGCAAACACCCTTGTTTTAATACCATCTCTCATATCCTAGGTTTTATGATTTCCATATTTAAATGGCCTTGGTATATCAGGAATTTTGCATATACAATCTACAGGGCTAAATGTCTTAGAAGATAAAACAACAGAAAGCAGAATTTTCACAGTTTATTTCCCTGTCCAAATATTTTTAGACCCTTTTTAAACAGCAGATGTTTAATATGCACATTTAAGTGCACATTTTCAGCTTGAACATCTTGATTTAAATTGAGTTGTCATGAAGGAATTATGACAATATATAGTAGCTGATGATGTTCCTCCTGGATTATATTGGACCATACACAAACCTTCTAATAAGACTCCCTATCTTTTCCCATCTTTTCTTAGATAAATTATACATATCACTGCAGTGACATTTTAGGGTTCTTTTTAATTGTGTTGATTTGTTTTTCTTCTTTTTTTTTTACTCTGAAAAGGAAATAAAAATAAAATTTTGACATAAGTCTTATTTAAGGAGTAAGAGTGCTCTTCAAATATTCCCAATTTGTAATCAAGCTTTCTTTTTTGAATCAAGTGAGTTTCTTTCAAATCAAGTGAGTTTGCTTGTACCACAAGCAGTACAAACAATTAAGCAGGAAATCCTAGTGGTCGCTCCTAACGTGTAAGGCCATCAAAGTCAAAGCATAAAGAATAAGACTCAATCTGATTTGAGTTACAAGAGGAAAAAAGAAAACATTGAAAGACTTTGCTATAATAGTTTCTCCCATCAATAAAAATACATATCCCTATAATTAATTCTATTTTCACATTCACAGCACAATAGTTTTTGTCAGTAGAAAGAAAGGAGCACAGGATATTGTTTCAAATATCCGTAAAATCTTAAAATGAAGTGGTCTAAGAAACATGAGAATATCCCAGGACACAGAAGCTTTGAACCAATTTTGAAGAACATCTTTAACTCAACTGGAAACAAAAATGCTGTCTACCAGCACCTGATCACATTTTGGGGCTTATTCTGTCTCTCCCCCCTAGGAACAGGCGGGGGTTTTGTTTGGTTTAGTGATGATATGCTGAAGCAATGAAGGAGGAGGAAGAGAAAGTGGGAGGGGAAAATACAGGAGCTAATTGTGAAGAAGTTACTGGGGAAAGTGTGATCAGCTGTGCAGAATCTGAAGAGGGTGAAGGCAGAAGGGTGCAAAGGACACTTAGTGATCCAGTCAGGAATGGACAATTAAGAAGCCCTGAGAAATCACATTTGAGGGTCTGGATATAATACAGACAACACTGGGGCTGCAGCTGGAGAACAAGCAGATGACAACAAACAGAGAATTTGAGAAGATTACATGAGGGGAAGCCCACCAGTGCCAGCTGTAAGAACAGTGGTGTCTTGGCAGAGTCGCCGTGTAAGACTAGTTTTTTTATTTCCAAGTCAAGAAAGCTCCAAGCATCCCATTTTATACTGTTATTTGTCACTGTTATTCTTGTTATTATAGCATTTTGACTACTTTTTGTTTTGTTTTAAATCCTCTGAGTTGCCACAGATATTTGCTGAAGTTACCATTAGCAATCACATGGGGCTAGAAAATAGTCTCCTTTCACCATGGAGCCAATTTCTAATTTTCATTGCTCCAAACTTGTCATATTGCAACATGTACATTGGCTTTAAAAGAAGAAAGGGTACTAAAGACAGAGTTTGAGCAGAGGGAAAGATGTAACTTACTTTTTCAGTCCAAAGATGTCTGTTGGCTGAAAACCAAATGCCAGGGTTGCATTCTATTTCAGGCATCAGATTTAATAACTTAAGTTGCACATCTCTAACTTCTCATTTCTACATCTTCAAAAGGCTTTTAGCTCCATGTAACTTGCTTTCAAAATGACCTTTTCTTGAACAGTTCAAATATCAAGCCAAAATTTTTTCCTCATTCCAAAAAGTCATAAAAGATAGAATATTTTAACAGTACAAGTTATTTTATTTTACCAAAGCCAGCTCATACTCATAATTAAAAACTTTTGAACATTTTTACAGAATTCTTTGGCATAAAAGATGCACAGTAAATTCTATTATGTTGGTTTTGGTGTTTTTGTTTTTTTGGTTTTTTTTTTTTTGCTTTGGTTGTTTATGTGTTCAGACATCTCCAAGCACCTGACTTTTGTGAGGACTTTGGCCCTCAGGCTAACGATTGCAGGAGAAGTCCTAGATGGCACATTTACGTCATTCTCCAGACACCATACTTCACTGATATCCCAACGTAAAATACACAATGACTTTCTTGCTCTGGTAATTAGCAGCACTATTTAAAATATTTTTTTTTTTAAATAGCAATTTTGGAATTTTGTACTTCTGATGAAGTGCATGTCAAGAGATGTACAAAGAAACACCAAATTATTCTCTTCTCTGACTCATATTTATCACATTGCCACATTGAAAAGGTAAGATATTTGGTGCCAGCAACTTTTGTTTCTTCACAGCTCACGTGTACAATGTTGCCTATACCACATCATAAGCCCTGCTTTCTACTGCAAAACACATTATTGAGATTACCTTAAGAGGAACATAACAGTTCACTTCAACTGAACATTCAGCTCAATGTTAGAGCTGAAGCTGCTTGATGCCTCGCATTATGAAATGTTGTTTATCAGTTCCTTATAAATCTTCATGAATACCTCCAATGTGGATTGAAATCTTCCATGTTTACTGTCTGTCCTCAGACTGACTTACCCAACTTAAAAGTCCTCAACCAATTCCCAAAAGAGAGAGCTGGTGAGGGGAAAGTGCATTATTTGTCAGGTTAAAGAAACCAGAAGGAAGCAGAACCAAGAACTTTCCCCAAACCGTTTCCCTAAAATGTCTCACTGATAAAGTTCAGTTTTTCTTCGATTTATACAGATATGCAGAAAAGCAAATATCTGTATATCTGCTTTTTGTAGATTTGCTTCAAATAAGCAAAACACAAACCCCTAGAAGTGTTTCCATGTGATTAAAAGCCTTCAAACCTTACAGAGATATTATCTGAAGATCCTGCCTGCATCACAGAGGATCCATCTCTACAGCTCCTGCTGATTGCCTGCATGGCTGGGTGTGCCATCGAGCACCTCTCATTTGGAACTATCAGCTGAGAGGCAGAACTTTCTTTCCAATTTCCCTTTTCTGATAGTCTGGGGCTTTGGTTGTTCCAGTGTAGAAAGGTGAGCTGGAGTTCACTGTTTTGTACTCTTGGTGCTGTCCTGTAAGGGACAGCAGAGGAAGGAGGAAAGAGCCACACTGAAGCACTGGTGGAGGCCAGCAATTGTGAAGTAAAACATAGTTTGAATTCCCTTACGTTTGTGAGTCTGATTCAGTTAATATTTGTACAGGACCACTGCACAGTGGTTTGGATTTGGAGAGATTTTTCCTTTTTTTCTTTTCACTGAAAGATTTTTTTTTATAGTCTTCTTTAAAAGGGACGTTTAAAAATAGTAAAATTTTAGCAAATACTAAACAGTAAAGAAATAAATTACTTCTGATCTTTAAAAGGCAAAACAAAACCAAACTGCAAGAAATCTTCTGAAAAGGGAAGTGAAAACCAATAGACCATTAAAGGAATAAAAACCCCCAGTAATGGAACCTGTATACTGGTGATTAAGGTTTTGTTCCCATTTGTGTATGCACACACGTGTACGTCTATCCAGAATGTATTTTTAGTTCTTTCCTTGAACTGTATCTAGTCTCATAATAGTCCAATTTTAGCTGTTTCCACACATCATTTCTATTTCTGCCCTTCTCTATCACAGACCACGCATTACCACTCAGTTGCTTACAACACGAGGATAAAGGAAAACATGTGAACTAATTGATTTCTTTGGAGAAACTTGGAAGGTAAGGAGGACAGGGTAAAATCATTAGCACAAAATTTCTTGAGCATCAAACTCCAATGGCTTCTCACCAGCACTTCTCAACAATTTGAATTATCCCTGTCCTGTGATGAGATGAGCCAGCAAAGATGGGGCACTTTCCTTGGGTGAGGGGTTACATTCTCAGAAGGCACAGCTTCAACACTGTGCATAAGGAACACCAGTAACTCCTGCACCACCTTTGGTAACCTCTTCGCATCTTACAGCTTCAGTATCTAACAGCACAGGTAATATAGTAAGACGTATAAACCCACATCTATTCAAATAAAATCCTTTTAACACGTAATTTAACTGGCCTCAGACAATTATATTTTCATTTTGCCCCTGTTTATCTGTGAAGTTACAGTTTCTGGCTAACCTATGCACTGTTTCATACCCTAAGGATCAGATATTTAAATCTGAGATTTTAATTAGTGCTCTCTGGCTTTGAAATACCCAGGAGATACATATTACTATTTCATTTCATTTTTTTCCTTCTTCATTACTGGGTTTGCAGATCACAGGCAACTTTAAAGAAAATGAGGCCAGCTAGACTAGCAAGGATGGCAATCATATTCTGCCTAGTTAGGCACTTCTAATACACATAATATGTGGCATCTGAACACTTTCCAAGCAGGAGGCCTGACAGCAATGCTACTTCTAATGATAAATGCACAGAAAGTGTATGTTGCTGTAGGAAGAATGCGCTTGAACTGTTAAAAAATCATGTTTTGGGCTGAGGATCCATTTTCCTCTCATTCTTCCTGTTCTCCTGGAAACATGTGTTTACTAGTTTACAGAAGTTGTTCCCATTTATGAGGTGCTAACCACTCCAATAAAAATGTGCAATCTTTGTCATGAAGAATTTGACAAAACAGAAGTATTAAGGTGTCTAAACAGAGCCATACAGAAATATGGGCAGGATGTAAGGACTTCAAACTAAAAGAAGCCAGATTTAGACTAGATATAAGGAAGACATTTTTTACAATGAGGCTGGTGAAACCCTGGAATAGGTTGCCCAGAGAGGCAGTAGATGCTCCATCCCTGGAAACAGTCATGGTCAGGTTGGATGGGACTCTGAGCAAGCTGATCTAGCTGAAAATGTCCCTGGTCATTGGCAGGAGGGGGTTAGACTACATGGGCTTTAAAGGTTCTTTCCAACCC
>WAAE01016410.1:0-38071 GCA_013400495.1 Nicator chloris | reverse complement strand
TTTTCTTTGTCTATTCTGTGAGTGAGCCAGGACAGCTTAACTGGCAAGGCTCATAGAAGGAATAAATCAGCATAGTGGGAATGGAACAGACATGATTTATACAGATGAAACCCTTGTGTCTGTATTTTGTTTGCTTCTGTAATTTATTGACTTTTTGTCCTTTTAGCTTGACTTTGTCTTCCTCCAAGGGTATCACAATGCCATTCCCCCTTCATAGTATTTCATCACAAAACAGAAAGTCACTTACTCTTTGGGGGTTATTTGATGTCTAAGAAGTCTTTCATTTCCATAATACTATTTTAGGATAAGAACCAAGGCATTCTGGATGATATTACAACTGAAAGAACACTTGTAAATATTTCATTATCAGGAAGGACCTGTTCCCAAGCCCTCCCACATCAGAGCTTTAGATCACAAGTAGGTAATTGAAGGCAGTCTTTCCCTGATGAAGGAAAAATAGCAACTTTGAAAGAGGAGGTCCTCAAAGACCTAAAATGAAAATTGATTCCACAAATAGGAGTTTGTTACCTTTAGGACTTTTACAAATTTTGGATATTTATGAAAAATGCTTCTGTCTTCCGCCTAAACTATGTGGCATGGCTGTGCATGTTAATAGAGTGCATAGGCAATCAGATAAAACTTTTCTTTTTGACATAAGTATTTGTGGAAACATCAAAATGATAGGTGTTTCATCTGAAATTGAATCTAGAAAGATAAACTGGGACCAGCATGTGACACAAGCATGATTTTTACTCAAGTGTGGCGGGGAGAAATAACCTGTCAATATATCATATTATGAGGTTATATGATTAATCATACCTATTTTTTTCATTCTGAGTGGAAGTAGATACATGAGAAGGACAAGACAGAAAGATATTTCAGATGGAGATAGCAGACAAGAGGGACAGAAGAAGAGTGATGGGGAAAGCATGAGAGAGACGCAATTACTTTTGAAGATGATTGGACAGATTGAAGTTCCACTTTGTATTAGTGTGAATTTTGAAGAGTACCCTTGGGCTTACATGATGCTTTTTCAGGGTTTATGATGGGCAACTAAAGTCATAGGCAAGGTCATTGTTTCACGTAAATGTCATCCCACTGAAATAAAAAGTTGAATTTACCTGAGTTTGCTAATTACTTTTGCTGGGTTTTTAATATTAAAAACCCATAATTTCAAAGAATAAATAATTAGTCTCTGAGTTTAGTCCATCATGCAATTTGCATATAAGTGATTCCTCATTCAGGAATTTTCATGAGACAAATCAAGAATATCTATGTTACTGTTAACAACTAGAGCTGGGCTTCATAACATCATCTGCATTTGCATCTAACTGCATGCTTGCCCTTGTAATTGAAGAAATAGTCCTGGTGTTATTAATAATTCTTATATTGCTAACAGTTGCGGGGAAGTGGTTTGCAATGAGATAAAGATTTTAAAATAGCATTACCACTATGCATATATGTTTGTGAAACTATCATAGTATTTTATAGGTTTTTTCTCTCACAGCTATTAGCTGCCACCATCTTCTTATTTAAATTCACCTCTGGTATTTAGGAAGAAAATGGTCCACAGAACCTTCCTGGGGTCAGTTTACCTGTTACTTACTTGAAGTTCCCAGTTTATCTGTTACTTAAATTATGGGGACAAAAATTTGAGGTGCCTTTGTAAGCTGCCATAGGTGTTGTACAAGGAGATATGTTGGCATCTTGAGTTTTTGCGTGGCTTCCTCAATATTTCCCCACCCATGCAGGGCTGAAAGAACTGTCTGAACACCATTTTCAGCTTCTGTGAAGATATTTCTTATGCTACTTGTAGAAACATCATGATTTCAGTTAACAGTGAACAAATGTTGTAAATGTTTTGAAACCAAAGCTGGTGTGGGCTGAAGGCACTGAGAGGTTGCAACTGCCTATTTTGGTGATGCCAATTGATATCACCAGGAAATCATTTCTCATTATTATTACCATTTATAAAGAGCAAGAATATTGTTAATGTCGTAGTTGTTATTAATCTGCACAAATGTTATGCAAAACTATTCTGTTTTAGTGCAGAGATGGTCCTGACACATTTATGTGTTGCTTAAACCCCAGTGCCTTATGTTGTAGGATTTCATCTCTCTGTGCTGGGTTGTCACATATTTCCTGGTGTTCAGGCAGATGCTTCAGTTAACCATAACTTTGGTACATTTTCCTAATTCTTAATTGCAGGACTAAAATGTTACGAACAGAACTTACTTGTCAAATGTTTTAAATACCAAACTATTTTAAAGCTCCTTGCTTTATATAAAGATGTTTGTCAAGTCAAAGGAGCAGGGAACATGTGTGATCCATTTCACAAAGTGAAATCTAAGGATTTACCTAAAGACACAGGAATGTTGTGAAGTAATATTTATAAATGTCGCAGGTGTTGTGGTAATTGTAAATTGGCAGCCTTACATCATCCTGCTCTAATTGGCTTTGAATTCCAGTCTCTGCACTGCTATTTGAATGTCAATAATTTCATATCATGCTTGAAAGCAGAATGAAACAACTCTTTTAACTGGGGAAAAACAACCCTAGTGACTCACACTGGTGCCTTCCACTGCCATTTGGAGACATAAGCTGGAAGGGCTGGCATTCTAGGGGCACACAGTTTTCATATGGGTGATGCTGGGTCATGATGCATGCCAGTGTATTTCCACTGCTAGCAAAATGACCTCAACTCTTGCAAGAAGTAAAAACTCGCGAAACATACAAAAGTTATCTTCTTCAGTGAGTAAATAAATCGTGGTATGTAATAACCAGCTGCTGTATACTTAGCAGAAAAACTGACTGCTTATATTAATTAAATTTGGGGATTAAAAATTAATGGATTTCATGAAATGCAGACTTAAGGCTCCTGTTAAGCCAGCTGTAACTCTGTCCCATACGCCTGTGCCATGATGGGACATAGGAAAAAGGAAAGTGGATATGTAAGTTATGGATAGATAGAAACACCATTTAAATCCAAATCCAGAAATCATGTAAATACATGTTTATCTTTAAGGCTGTGATTTACCTTATCCAAGCCTAATAAAGTGAATGGAAGCACTGATGTGTTTAAAAGTTAAGCACACACTTAAGGCTTTCACTGGGCCCAGGATTCTCTGTCTTGTGAGGTTTGTACTCTTAAATATAAAAGGAACTTCTGTGCCTATTGTCAGAAGCTGGCCTCTCTAGATTATTTTCTAGATTTTGGAAACCTTAAAACCTTTATGACTTCTATATTCTGGTGCGATACTTCAGAGAAAATAAAATGATGTCAAGAAAAATGCTTGCACATCTTAATTCATTAATTTCTTGGATCTGTTCCTAACTTCTTTCCATCCCCCCGTCAAGTCAACAGAAGTGTCCACATAAGCAAGATTTATACCTTTATGATTAATAAAGGCATAAAAATACTACTTTCATTTAGAAAACTCAGATTACAGAAACATGTAGGTGGTTGCCTTTGTGACAGGGTTGATCTTATTTGCAACTGCCAAGATATTAAATAGCACATGACACACTGGGCTTTGTAACATGTGCCCGAACTTAGATGAGAAATTATATTCTTGCCAGCTGCAGTACCTGCAAACACTAAGGAAACTCAAAACGAACAGTTGTGCTCTCCAACACTTCAATAAATATGTTCAGCTGAGAAATAAATGGAGGACTAACCTCCTTTGCCATTGCATGCCTTCTTCTGGTAAGGAAGGTCAGCGTCCTTCCATTTGCTTTTAATGGGCTTTAATATTGGGAAAAAATCTGGATACTGAGAAAATCAAATTAGTGTCTACTTCAACAACTGTACACAGTTAACTTTCCATGCAAAAGAACTTTTCAGGTCTGTTCAGGTATTATTCTATCTATCTCAAAGTGGATAAGTTAGGAGGAAAATTAAAAAGAGTAATTAATATTCAGAACATTGACTGCTACCCTGGGAACCAAACCAGAAGTTAAGAAGCCAGCATGATAGTTGAGGGATCTAGCTGTAGTGTCACGTGAAATAAGGGATAGTCAGAATGTGAAGGAAAAAAAGGTGCCTCTTTCCACAGACCCACATATATTTAAAAACTGAAAGGTGTAATTTGATATGTCATAAAATATAATTTAGATGGGTCATAAGAAAGAAGCTGAGTGAAAATCAAAATGCAGATGTAGAGCTGAACAATGTCATAGTAAGACCACTGAAGCTGCATTTTGTGGATAAGCTAGAAAGAAATATAAAACTTCTTAGTGCATATTATGGACAACTGATTAGGTGATATCACTATCTCTAACTTGGAGCATATTACAGAGAGGGAATATTCATGTACAACTGGAAGATCCAGTCTGAGATCCCACATCCCCAAGAACCTGGATATGGATATCACTAGTTGCTCTAGAGAAATCACACAGACCATGAGACAATGAACACACTTGAAATCTGGGGTTTTAACATGGGAAAATAACAATTTTATTACAGTGTACCTGCAATTCTTAGCACAGAAATATGTGGAAAGGCTGCAAGCACAGGGAGGTGTCATGAGTGTGGGGATTTGGGGCTTCCCTGCAGTGATCTGGAATGTCCTGCTAGCTCGCAGTACAGTGTGGTACTTGCTGTTGTCCTCTTAACTATTTGCTGTCCTGTGCTGTCCTCTAACAATTCACTGTCCCGTCCTGTTCATAGACAGCTGGAGGCCTCTGCTTTGCTGCTATAAGTGTCTTGGCTCAAGGGCTGTCTTTTTAATCACACATTTGCCTTTTAGTCATGCACCAGCTGGCACATGGTGTTCCTGTCACACACCACTAGCAGCTATTGGTGTTGTGGCAATACAGATAGTGTGGTTCGCCTTAATTTCACTCGATGTGCTAGATATTTTCCCAAGTACTTTTGGAATCATTTATTAAAAAAAAAAAAAAGGTTGATTTCATAGTTGTCAAGGTTTAGGAATGGTATTCCCCAATTTAGTGCTCCCATCAAACCTGCACCAGCAGTTTCCTCTCCCCTCCAGTTGGAAGAACAAGAGGTAAAGATCACAGATTAAGACAAGAGCAATTTACTGGAAACACAAAGGAGATAAGAACATAAACAGTAACAGCAACAATATTAATAATAAACGTGTATGAAGAAAGGGTGATTAATATGCAAAATTCTCACCAAGTCTGGGACAATGAAAAGAAATTAACCCTGTCCTGGCCAAAACTGGAATAAGAATGACTAAAATTTCAGACATGTTTTTCTAATTAAACGGATTTATTTGCAGCTTGTAAAAATAGATAGAGATATACAAAGCCTTTAGGTGGCTGGATTTCCAAGGGCTTGAGTTCATATTACTGAGAGTTTGATGTCACTGGTAAAGGATAAACAGTCTTCTGTGATAGATTGTAAGGTTGCCTTGCAAATTATTAAATAATTGATAGAGATTCAAATGGGAAATAAGTAAAAACTGACATTATTTACTTGAAGTTTTCTTCCCTGTCTTGAAAAAGCAATGCCTATTCCCCAAGGTATTTGGGAGAAGAAGGTAAATTTGTTTGCTGCTTTCACATCCCAATTTTAGTGCTGATGGAAGGAAAGAAGCAAATTTTCATGGAACCCTTTCTCCTGTGCTGTTACATCTTCTTTACCCCTTTAGAATCCTACCATAGCTGGTGGCTTTCCATTTCAAGAACTGGATCAAGATTAACATGGGTGACAAATTACGCTCCCCCTTGCCCTCACCTTGGCCTTGTTCTGCACTTACAACCGTGCTGAAATTTTGGGATTAATCTGCTCTCAACAGTAATCAGTTTGGCTTTAGGGAGATTTTTTGCATAATGCAGGAGGGAGAGTTGAAAAACTGTACCCTAAAGGCAGATGAAGAATGTGAGAAACTGTGAAAGCCAGGCAGTTATGAGTAGGCTGGGTATCACTGACTCTCAGACCACAAGTTTTTGCTTCTTCCTTGCCTCCTGCTCACCAAATTACAAATACATCCCATTACTTGATGCATTTGTAATTTGGTATCATTGAGTTTAGGCGTGGAGGCCAACTGAATGCAGGAAGCATTGCCTACTCTGCTGTTGTTCACTGGGACTCCCACCTCCATGAGCATGTCTCGTGACTGATGCTGATATCTTCATTGTGAAAATAAATACAGAAGACAACACTCAGGGGCCATTCCCTGGCTGGCTGTGTTTCCTACAGAAATGAATTAACAAAAAATGAAGCAAATGTGATTCCACTTTATGTTGGTTTTCCTCCTAATAACTTTTGGGTCCGCAGGCCAATTTTGACTCTATTTGACAGAAGGTAAAAGCCTTTAGGATTATTACCTTCCTACAAAGCTGGGGAAAATAAGCATCTGGATAGAGGAGATAAGGCCAAATGAATGCCCTGCAGTTGGAAAAGCAAACAGATTCATTAAGCCTGACAGCAGCCTGCTGGCCACCAAGCCCAGGCTACCATTGGCACTGCCTTTTCCTGGGTGAATGTGTCAGAAGGGAGATGGGATGGAGACAGAGTAATTCTGAACAGTGCAGGAATATTTACCCAATATATAGAACATATTCCTATACTTCTGATCAAGAACGATTTTGCATTAGTAGGAAGGACTGGAATCCATGGATTTTCAAACAAAATTGAAGTCCTGAGCAAGCACTGATATTCTGTTGTGGATCATGCTAATCCTAAAATTGGACCAGTGTATGAAGCTCAGATAAGCATAGGTGAGATGAGGAAACCTAGGATAAAACCAGGAAGCAGGTAAAGTCTAGTGTTTTGAAATACTTATAGACAATTATCTAAATCTATATGTTGGCTCCAGTTGTTATGGCCTGATTTCCCTGGTTCTGAATATCTGAAGCATTCAGCAAGTTATAACAGTATTCACATTCAGGTCAGTTCTCTTTAGATGGCTAGATAAATGTGGATTTAAATGAAGAATTCTAGATACTTGAATTTGGTTTTGAAATCTGATTTTCAGGCATGATGAGAAGTAGAGACTCCCATCTGAAGTCATGGGCATCTGACCTTAGCAGAAATAATTTTAAAAGGACCAAGTTCACAGTTGGAAGTTACCCCTAGCTCTTCATTTTGGAGGCGAAATAATTAAAATATTGAGTGTTACTGTGAGAGGTTATAAAATGGAGAACGTTTCTGAGAAACAGTGTAATCTATTGTTTCAACAGAAATCTGCTTTCATTAGCCAAAACATTATCAGCAGACAGTCAATATTGGAGGTGCTACAGTGTCACTATATCAGGGAAATTCCCCTGGAAGAAAGGCAAAAGCCCAAATTATTCAGCTTTTACCTCTACTGTGGCCTTAATTTTGCCACAGCCACCTGTGGGGCCCACCAAAAGTCTTCTGTTTCCTTCCACCTTCCCTTTGCATCTCCCTGTGCTCTCCAGGAGTGGGTTGTAAAAAACTGGGCTGTTGGTATCAGAGTCCTATGGCAGTTCAGGCTCTAGAGACAGTGCTACAGAAATGTTGGGAACTGTATAGATTTCAGGCTGACATTCCCTATCCAGAAGAACCAGTTGGGGAGGAATGCAAAGCCACACTCTTCCTAAAGTTTCTTCTGGATTTTCGGGTCTGGCATTAGGATAAGAGAGAAACTCTTTTCCTTTAAGAATTGTTTTCAACTGAGACTATGTGGAGGACCCCACCTCAGTCTCACAAGTCATATAAAATTTGAACAAAAAAAACCCTGCACTGCTCTAGAAGCTGTAATCTCCTAATATCCATAGAAACAAGAAAGCTGAGTGATTTTGGCAGAGGATCTGCTAAAAGCATTCCACAATAATCTGAAAGTGAAATGCACTACACAAAACCATTTTGTAAACTAGAAGAGGACACATTTAATGTGTACTTAAAACAAGAAAAGTATTGAAATGACATATAAGTTTATTGAAGTAGCCTGTTACAGCAGATTGTCAAAATGCTTCTAGCACACCCTTTGATTTGACTACTAAGATTCTGGCCTGCAAAGACATTTAAATACCATTTTTGTATTTCCTGAATGCCAGTTAGGCATCTGTTCAAGAGATGTTCATCTTTTTTAATCTAAACCTGTATTTTTATACTACATAAGACAGCTGAATGGGGTAATGGATATGTGGTGTCTTTCTATTTTATGATGTCTCTATTCATATCAAATCTCAGACCAGAAAGAGGTTTGATAAAAGAGAATGTCTTCACATTTTCAGGCTCTGAGGTAGACTCTTGGGTCTCAGAGCAGTGAGCAACCTCTTCCACTGAGATCTGAGTATTAAAGTCTTCCCCTCTTCTGATGACCTGCCCCATGTAGGGCTTTGCCCAATGATTTTGTGTAGCTATGTCCCTATTGGCCCACACTGCTTTGGTTTGTCCTTCTCTAAATGCAGAACATCACAGGAAGACAGGGTTCTTTGGTATTTCCAGACTTCTGTGATAGCTGCTGATGTCCACAAATAAATAGTGCATGCTGCTTTCCAGCCCTAACAGATGATTCTTTGTTAGTGTTTGTGTCATATTAGTTAAAAATGTGAAAGTTGAAATACATTGGAGGCGAACCTTACAGGTGTGATCTGGAGATCTTCTCACAAAGGATTTACTATTGCTTCCTTCTGCACCAGCACCATATTCTTGGTATGAGTACCAGAAGAGTAAATCGTGACCTTTATCTCCACAGTGAAGAAAAGAGAACAGAAAAGAGGGAAGCCTGAGTGTTCACTGCCCCTCTCTCCTTGCATGATTCTGATGTTGAAATCTGGCAGCTTTGGTTTCCATGGATTTGTGTATGCATGTGTGTGTTTAGAGACTGTCTTAATTTGCATGGTTCACTGCCAGGTGAGAAAGAGTAATGCCTGAATGTGCAGAGCAAACATAGCTGGAGTATCAGGCTACAGCTTGCTGGAACAGATTGAAATGGTAGCTGCTCAAGACTTGCAGACCTCTGGCAGGGCTGTAAAAATATAAATAATACTAAAGGAAGGGAGACATTCTGACCCCAGCAGCAGCAGGATGTCTTTGTGTGCAAGTTCATCCAGGATCTGACTAACTGTCTCGTAAGGTCCATGTGGAACATGTGAAGATTTGCAGTAATCCCTTACTGAAACAAGACAGCAGAGTTGACAGCCAAAAATGGCTCATGCAGCAGGACCCTGGCAAGAGAACAAGTCTGAGTACAGTTCCATATGGACCTGAGCTATCATCCTTTCATGTAGCTTGGCCTTACTACTAATGTCTGAAATAATGCCCTCCTAAGATCAGCAGATCAAAAACTGATCAACCAGCCAGCCAAGGAAAGGAATGGAAAAGAGCTGTGACAATTCAGCTGAGCTGGACAGTATTGCAGCCAGCCCTCAAGACTGGATTTTGGCTATGGTGCCTGAGCCCTGCCCCAGGTGTGGTGTGAGACTCACAGAGGCACAGCTAACTGACTCTCCCTCCCTTTCTCATTTCACCCTTTCATGCCATCAGTGCTGTCTCTTTAGCCTGCTGGTCTCCCAGCAGTGGAGCAGGAGTCAGCCTGCTGAGATGAACCCTGCAGGTTGTGAGGGCAGAGGCTGTGAGCATCACAGAGGGGACAAGTCTCCAGCATCTTGCTTGTGCCAGTGCTGCCAGGCAGGACCAGTCTACATCTTGGTTTGTAGGCAGGGGTTAGTCAGGTAAAATTATTTTAGCTCCCTGGGATTTTCTCCTGATCAAACACATTATGCTGTAAAGTCACTAATTAATTTAGCTTCAAGTCAACTGCACTAAGGTAATTTATTTTTTGCTCTTACGGATAAGGATTTGGACGACCAAGAAGACTGAAGTTTCTCAGTGTTTCTCCTGCCTCACCAAAACTTACTTGTACTTTGACAGGATGATGGGGACAGTCCAAGCAGTGTGTCCCAGTCCTGCTCATTGCCCGACTTCACACTTGCAGCTGGTGGCTTGTTTGTGTTTCGCACTTCTCTTCTGCTATCGTCAGGATTAACAATTTCTTTCTGCAGCACTTTGTCTAGTGAATGCAGCCCCAGCTACTGCACCAGCAGTGTAAATGCAGCCAGAATATGGCTTCTGTAGGAATGCATTTGTGTGTGTGCATGCACATATATGTGAATGTAAGAACAACAACCCCATGAAAATTTCAATATTTATAGCAAAAGCAGAGCGACTTAAGTAAGCCAAACTTTCAGATGAAAAAAGAGAGAAAAGTTAATCACTGATATTTAACATGAAGCGTTTCTTAAAACCCAGTTTACAATCAAAAATAGACGAGGGTTGTGCAACTTTGGTGTCATAAGTGGCAAACGACCAGTTTGAAGCCATGCAGCCCTCACTCCTTGGCACAGAGTTAGTTTCCTCACAAACACAGCCGCACATTTCCTTTTGTAAAGAAACGTCGTTTTGGGGGGCAAAAGGAAAATATGAATACCACTCTGGAGCAGCACTCCTGGACCCAGTCTCCTATAATAGCCCTAGAAAAACAGGGCAGATGATGTCATGGCAGCTGCTGATTGTCTGACAGACAGTTTCCGCAGCGCAACATGAGGCCCTTTGGTCTCCCTGTCAGGGAGATTGGCAGCTGAATGGCACCAATGAGCGCTGGACTGTATTCCCTCTGGGAATGCTGCCCTCATTGATGGACAGAAAGCAAAGGGAAAGATTGTCTTTGAACCTGAAAAGAATCCCCTTTTTTCTTCCTAAAACTCCTGCCCCCGCTCTCTGCAGCTCTTTTTTCATCCCCTTTTTTTAAAGGTGTTTTGTTCTACAGCAGTTACTGAGCTTAATGGAACCGAATGACTTTTCCCCTTCACAATCTGTCAGTCAAAAGCTCAACTCCAGAGCTGTTAAATGAAGTCCTTTCAGAGTCAGACAGAGGAAGAATGTGTCAGTCATCCAACAGACCCTGTTGTGTTTTAATCTGTCAGAGGGGTGATAGGGAGAGCAGCCGGGCTCGGCAGGGGCACGTTCCCAGCAGCAGCTAAGAGGCCCTGACAAATCCAGGTGCTGGAGCCAAAAAGTCAACCGGTCATAAACACGGCGAGGTATGGCGCTCCCAGCCCCCAGAGCTCGGCTTTGCAGTCGCCTGTGAAATGTTTGGGCAAAGTTTCAGCAAAGGTTTCACTGTGAGCACTGCTAGCAGAAAGGCAGCCTTTAAGCACAGGATGGGTCTGTGTAAGGCATGGCTTTCAAATTAATATATCTTAACTAAAACACTGGAGACAGTAATCCTCCGGATGAAATGCATTTAGATAGACTATGATTCCAAGCCATTTCTGCCGAATTACCTTAATTTTTTGAGTTTCCCCCATTATATGGCATTCCATTAATCTTACCTATTAAGTTAAGCTTGATGTGCAATTTGTTCTGGGGCTGAACAGTTGGTCCTATTCACTCAAGTGCTGGTGTTTCACCACACATTATGAGAAGTACCCACTGTTGCTCTAATAAGAATAATGATCCTTTGCTTTCATTTCAAGGGTTTGCTATTTCATCTTTTTTTTCCCCTTCTTCCAGTGAGGGAGTAGATTTAAACAAACAGCTCCTGTTCTTATCAGATCTCATAGGAAATGTCTTTTGCCTGTTTTTACAGAGATGGCAAACTGTGGTTCTGCACACAATGTAGTTCTGTGTTACTGTGGCAGCTGGACTCCTGATACCCTCAAATATGCTGGTTTTCCATCTGTAATAAAGTGGGTTTATGAAGTGAGTTTGTGGCCACTGCAGGGCTGTTGCATTTTCCCTCTGGTTTTGCATACCTGGGCTCTGATGCCAGGCACAGCAGAGCTGGCAGAAAGAATTCCCTGGCTGGGAAGGATGCTGTACAGGATAACATTTTCTTTCCCAACCTGTTTGCCTGTTCACTTGTCTGCAAAATCTGGGAAAACCAGTGGCCTCTCACAGCTTGTCATTTGCCAGTTTAGACAGCCTATCATGCTAGTATTTGCTTTAAAACTTCGGCAAAATGCATTCTCTCTGTCTTCTCCCACTATGTCCCCCAAAATTTCCCACGTGTTTGCTCAGAATGATGAAGATCTATCTGTCTGTGGGACTGTGACCAGTCCTGGGCAAGGACCCTTTTGGAGTTTCAGCTGCTTGTAGAAAGCTGTCTTTCATCAATGCCGATAACTATGGCTGTAGAAAGCATCACTGCTGTAGAAAACTCCCTATTCTGGTTGTCTAAGAGCTTAAGCTCAGAAATACAGGGCTTGCTTGGACGGAGTCCTAAGAACAGCATCTAACTGATACTGTGACAGAAGAGGTTTACAGTGTTGACAACTTTTACCATAAATTTTCAAGTCAATGTCCTAGGATAAACAGAGTGCTTTCCTTTCACTGAACTAAATCAACAACCAGAGCTAACAGCCAGTGGGGTACAAAGCCCTGGAAGAGATGTAAAGGTGTGTAAGGAGTCACCTCTCCCTGGTCTTGACTTATTTTCTTCCACAATCAAAAGAAAAGAGAAA
The DNA here is from genome assembly GCA_013400495.1 of Nicator chloris. Taxonomy (NCBI): domain Eukaryota; kingdom Metazoa; phylum Chordata; class Aves; order Passeriformes; family Pycnonotidae; genus Nicator; species Nicator chloris. The sequence continues at coordinate 25,666 of WAAE01016410.1, read as the reverse complement.
GATACATTTTTTTAAAACTGCCTAGGTGCCACTGTATAATTTTGAGGTAGAGAATAACCCGAGGTCATCCTGCTAAGCTACGTAAGAGTCCCAAAAAGGATGGTAAGTTGAAGTCATTTACATTTGGCTGCAGAAAGCTCTCTGCATCTGTTTAGATGGACTTGCATTCTCTAGGAACCAAGCTGGTTTGCCAGCTAACTGAGTTAGTAGGGTATCTGCTCCCTATCTGCTGTGCCCCAAAAGAAAGTGTTACAGTGTGGCTGGGATGGCCAACACAAATCCCTAAGACAGGAGCCCACATGGACTCTTGCTCCATCTGTCACTCAAGACTAGGCTATAGGGTGGAGGAGGTGTGGGAGGACATGAGTCAATGGAGTCTGTTGTCATGTAGATTATTTATCCTCAATGTGGAGGAGTAATTAGACCCAGAGGGCAGTCCATCACTGTCCTTGGGCTGGATCAGTGGAGACGGACTGGCTCCTCTTCCAGCCATGCTCACTGTGCCACACACTGGGCCCCGTGTGGAGCACAGGGTGATGGTGCATCTTGGTGTGGTCAGAAAGGTCATCATCCCCACTGAAAAGCAAGAGAAGCCCGAGGAGCACTGGCTGACAAAGGCGGTGGCCTCTTGTCTGCGTACGGACAGGAATGTAATTGCTGAACATAAGCTGTCCTTGTTTCACGGAGAAGGATCAGACAGCCCCGTTGGGGTTCAGTTGATCTGAGGGAAGGCATGGCCCTTTATGTGTATTGAAAACCTCTCTGTAAAGAAAGGTTCCTTTAACAGTGCCATAGCTGAGAGCTGAAACAAAAACCCAGCCACACTGCCTGGGCTAGCCTGCAACATGGGCTGCAAAATGTGGGAAATAGAATTTCTGAACTCTCAGAATGCACTGAGATCTTCTCAGGCTGGTTAGTGTCCTTGCTCTTTTTATTGTTGGGGTTTCTTTTTTGTTCTTTTTTTTTTTTTTTTCTTTTTTTCACTTGTTTTGTTTAGTTTTTCTCAGATCTGTAACTTACAATGAACTAAACAAATTTCCTTTGCATGTAGGTCTGGTTATTTTATGTTTTTAAGTACAAGTGGTATGATCCCATGTGCATGCAGGCAAATGAAATATAATTCCATTGATGGGAATGCATGATATATCAGTTTGGATGTCTATCTATCCAATCTGCATGCTCAGCCATGGAAAATCTTTGGGCTCTAGCAGCTTGTCACTCACTCAGCTAAATAAGTTTTGAGCCATCTCAGCCATCTCAACATCTGCTTAAAAGTGGCTGGACTGCCACTGAATTGCAAAGGTTCAATTCAAGCCATATAAATGGAAATTTTTACTGCTGGCATAAAAGCATTTACAAGCTGAGACATATATTATAATGGGAATGAAAACAAACCCTTAAAAAAATCTGCACCCCATTTGTTCAGGCTGTGCCTGAACGTTCCCATGCTGAGAAGCACTTCTTGCCATTTATTAACTGTGACTTTAACTAGAAAGTGAAGCCGTTCATTCAAATAAAGTGCATTCCTGGGTCTCCTGCTGGAATAGCTGTCATTTTGCTGAAGGGCTGTGCCTCAGTGACACATATGCCAGCAGTAATGGCTGCCCGATGGCACCATGTCCCTATACATCCAAAATTCCCCGCTCCATGTACTGATGCTGAAGGCAAGTCCTAAAACTCCCCTGTGAATTTCCCTCCAAGGGAGACAACAAAATATTTTTAACAAGGTGCTACTTCTTGTTTTTAAATGTTCGCGTGCTGAACCTTTTTGGGAAAAATCTGTGAACCCAGACAATCAAATAGTCATAGTCACACACACAAATACACACTTTTAAACACAGTCGTCCCTGTCTTCACTGAGCACAATCTGCAGCTGCACAACCAATTAGTGGTATGTGGGTGGGTGGGAGAAGTTATTCGAAACTTGTACTTTTATGCCCAGAAGGGTTTGTATGTGTGTGTGCCCCTGGTAACCGCACAGGGGAAAAAGTGCAGGTGTTCCTGTTTGCAAAATAGTGCCTACAAAATCAGAGACCAGGTCAAGAGCCCAATGAAAAGGAGATCCTTCCTTCATTCATTTCCTTAAGTTAAGCCCTAATGTGCTACAAACTTCTTCTGGTTATTGTTAAAGGGGAGTGGAAAGTTTCACAAAATCTCTCTTGTAAAGAAGGTTATATTACCCCTAAATAGAAAGGGGGCTGGGGGGAGGAAAGACCCTCATCTGCAGTATGGGGATTTCAAGCAGTGAGCTTGGAAGCCCTGCTTTTAATCCAGGAATTTAATTTCAAACAGGTGCTGCTGTCTGTCCTGTTTGGGACCTGGGAGGATTTGACATCCTGCTTGCTCCAGGAAAAAGCCTATGCAACTTTTCCTGATGCTTGAAGGTGGCAGCTTCAGATGCCTTGCGGGTGAAGGAAGGGGCTGGAGCTTGGCACAGTGGTGAGAAGGGGTAGGAGGCTGGGAGCACAGGGGCCAAGTTTTGGGTTTCAGAGTTGGGTAACACATGAGTTGCAAGCCTGCTGCTGTAGGTAGACCATTCTCACTTCTGCATGGGAGCTGGAATACTCATCTTTTCTTTTGCTGACATTTCCCACTTGGAGGTCTGCAGACCATGAGGTGGCATCTTCTCCCAAGTGATTTAACTACCCCCACCTGTGGTCCCTCCCAGGGCCTCGAGCTGTGCCTGGACCCACACAGCCATATTCTTTCAAGATGTTTAAGCCTCTTTTCATTAAGTTTGCCCCAGTTGTTCTGATGCTGCTCCTGACCCTTGCTGTCAAGTATTATAGCAGGATATTAAAGTGGCACCCTCTGTTACACGTTAAGAAAACAGCCATGAAACCAGAGAGCTTGGCGGACACGCTTTCTGCAGCCTCTCAGGGAGGGCATCCTTTGAACAGCAGCCCCCCTGCTCCCAGCTGGGTGAAGTCGGATGCAGCCGTGAGTCCCTACAGTGACAGTCCCATTGCCCCCCCACGGGCTGCTGGGCTTGCCTTTGGCATGAGTGGCAGCTGTACCTCTGGGCCATCACCCTCGTGAGGGCAGTGGGAACTACAGGGTATCCCAGAGCTTTTTGGCTGCCTCTGCTGGGGCCTGGGGGCTGGCCTGGCCCACCAAGGGCTCTTTGTTTCTGCTTCTTTTTGTGTGCAAATAATTATAGATGCAATTGAAGTGACCTCAGTGTCTCGCTACTCGATTTGAAGGCACAATTAAATACCTAGACATATAAATAGCCTAAATTGGACCTTTCGGGTAATGTTTAGAACAGAAGTAGGGGCCAGGTTAGGAAACTTTGACCTTGTACCTGAAAATTAGCTATACTGTACATTTAAACTCCCATACTCATTGAAACCTTAAAGACCATGGCTTCCAGTCAAACCTCTAAATGTCAGCTTTGCTGACTAGGTGTATGTGTCCTCTGGGGACTGTTCATTGTGCAACAAAATGCCCTTCTAGAAGAATTAGTATCACCCTGTCATTTTAGCTGTTTCATCAAAAGCAGCAAAGTGTGGAAGAGATGTTCCTTTCCCCTGAGCTTTGTGCTGTGGGATCACTTTGGAGATGCAGCCTATCCACCCTATCTTGTTGTGTGTATTATCAGTTCCAGTGGTGCAGCTCAATGAACCTCCTGGAGATGTGGATGAGCCAGTTCTTGCTCAAAAGGTCCTGGTAATATTTGCAGGATAATTTGCGTAAATAATGTGACCAGCGTGAGCAGCTACACCCAAGTGTAACCTTGCCTGAGCTTCATGAAAATGCAGAGGTCTCCACTACTCCAGCACATCAGGCTCTTCTTAGAAAATCATTTTTGCAGAGAGCAAAATAAACGAAAAAGGTCTCCACTACTCCAGCACATCAGGCTCTTCTTCAAAAATCATTTTTGCGGAGAGTAAAATAAACGAAAAAATATCTGAGCTATTCAGCAGCCTGTTAAGGAAGACAACAGTACTGGATTCTGTGGGATCAAAAGGGTCCTTCAGCTGTGCTTTTGAAATAAACAACTTCTTCTTCTGGCAAAATCCAAAACTCATTGTGAACCTTTGAACTCAGCAATAATCCACAACAATGCTTCCTGGGAACTGCTGTTCTTATGAATAGATGTAGCCATCTGGATACAGCTAGCTATGGTTAAACATGATGTTTATATGATGTCATATGCACCTATGCCTCTATAAAGAAAGAAATGCATTTTTCTGCACCAATGATTTTGTATTTTGAAGGCTAACACAGTAATTTTCCATCCTTTTATGATTAATGTATCCTTCCTCAACCATTCTCTATCAAAATTACGAACTCCAAAAAAAACCTGCATTTGTAGATTACTATCTAATATTTATGAACTTATTTTCTTTCATTGACCTGGAATCTCCCAGAGGTCCTCAGATCACTGGCTGAAAACCAGAAGGTAGGATATGTGGGAAAATGATAGTCTAAAGCTCTTAATGTTCCTTTAGAAGGGAGCATCAGGCTACACCCTAATCTTTTCCTGGCTGCTGGTGAACCACAAGAGTAGGGGCAGCATTTGCTCTGTGTTCTTTGTCCTTTCCTAACAGGTCAGCAGTGTTAGGAAAGGACCAGGAAGGACGTGGCTCTGTTGTAGACTTTATGTGCCCAGCTTCATTAATAAACCAAGCTTCAGTAATTATTTTGTAACATGACCTGACATAGGTTGTGCTTCCTGTTATTTCCATCAGCCCTGAGGGTACCTAGATGTCAGCTGGGAAATAAACTCTGTCAGTGGGCTTAAGCCTACAGTAGGTCCCTGCTTTTGTTACTGCATGCACACAGTGCTCGAGGCAGGTGGGCCCCTGACACAGGCTTGCAGGTTACTGGTTAGTAAGATATGATGCCCAGGCAGGTCTTGATGTCCACCAGGTCTTGGTTTTTCAGAAAAAGGACAGACTGGGAGGGATTGTGGGCTGAGAAGCATGGCAGGACAGCCTGCACCATCAGCGTGGTTTTAATTTGACTCCCAACATGCAGGGCAGGATTTGATGGCCTCCTCTGCTGCTTGCTGCTCAGTTCATGAAGTCACTCTTCCTTTGCAAAGACCCATTCCTGCCTCAATAAAGAAAGTTTTCCACTACCATTGTTTATTTTACTGGGGGGGCCTCTTAGTGTCACCTTTCCCTTTTTTAATTTTGGCCTCTTATGGAGTACATGCTGGTTTGCTAAACCTGCCAATCTGAATGAGTAGCCACGGGAATACAAGTTCCTATGGGATAAATGCTCTGACTTATGACTCATGGACTAGAATAGTAAAAGCTGATGCATAAAGGGCCCTGGGCACTAGCATACCACTGATGTTTTAAATTTATCTTCTTCAAATGAGAAAGATGTTTTTCTTCAAGACATACAAAAATATACCAGCTCAGTGCAATCTAAATGAAGTTATGTGGGAACACTGCTCTGCACTGTATTGCCAATCTTTTGTGTTTATGTATAATTTTCCATAGGGCATTCCTGTCTGTAAAAGTACTCAGAGTGCTTTCCTGTGGACTCCTTTTGACTGGCAGGAATACTAGCAGCCCTAAGTGTCATGTTGTTCATTTGTGCACAGTGTTTTTACAGCTATTCAATAGCATCTGTGAGTCATTTGCCTGCTGAGCCTCAGCTCTTTGGCGTGTGTCAGGTAGAGCTCTCAGGCGAGCAGGGAGAGGCAAGGAGGGCTGGGCTCTGTGACAAGAGGTGCCCAGCTGGCAGCTGGGGTCCAAAGAGGTCTGGGTGCTGTGGTCAGCTGCCCTGTCTGCCTGGGTATGACCCCAGGGAAGGTGCCAAAGGGTTTGGCCCATAAGTTCCTCCAGGACAAATAAAGTGGAAGGCAACTGTGGACAGTTGGATCTCTAATTCTGTCTTACCACTCCAAGAGTTGTTTAAAAAAGTGTCTCACTTCCCAAGAAGAGGGTAGGTGACTTCTCTCCCAGAGTAAACTGAAGTAAAAGTTGATACTGTCTGTTGCATCTGGATATCTGGTCCTTCCATTTGCTGGGGTCAGCTGGGAGGTGAGCCTTGCCTGTGTCTGCAGACCTACACATCACTTTGCACAGATTTATTTTCAAGACTTGTGTGTTGACTTCCATAGAAAGAGATCTTCTAGGAAGGCAGAACTTTTTGAAGCCATTCTGCTGATTTCTGTGCATCCACTCAAATGTTTAGCACTTATTTCCTGAAACTTGGCACAACTGAAGGTCCTAGCTGTACTTTGAGGAAAAGGCTGCCCTTGGCTCTAGGTGGGATGCAGTCAGTGTTTCCTGGCAGTGAGGTGCTGCGGAGGAAGGAGGAGGGAAAGGGGCAAACCTGGGTTTAGCAGTAAAATCCAGAGCTGATCCAAGTGAAAGCATGCAGCCTGCCTGTGGGGCAGAATCCCCTCAAAGATGGGGCAAGGGCGAGTCAAGTCAGAGAGGACCTAAACATGGAACACTCCTGTCCAGAGCCCCATCTTGGCAGCTGCCATCAGCAGAGAGCCCCATGGCTGATCATCCTTAGTGAGTCATTTGTGACTTTTAACAGTGAAGAAAAAGATTTATTCCCTTTTTTTTTCCCTCTGAATCTCTGTGGATTTTTACTCTGGAGGAAAAAGGAAGGGAAAGGGGAAATTTGCCTTTAGCCGTCAGGGAGAGAGTGCATCTAGTTCTTGAAATTTCACATGCCATTTAAAGTGAAAAGAAGAAAAAGCAGAAAAGTACAACACTGTGCCATGCTAGGCATTAATGTTGCTGTAGAAAGAATGAAAACCAGCACATTTTTTCCAGAGTTACTCGCATCTAAACCTTGGACAAAATTGGTCTGCATGACTCATTCAGTCCTCTGTTTTCCTTGTCATACTGAGTTCAATGTCACACAGGCTCCTGAGAATAAACATTCTATAGATTTTGGGCAATATATAGAAAGGAAAAAGACATGAAAAAAAAGAATAAAAGGATTTTATAAAAATGCACAGACTACAAAAAAAATGTTTTAAAATATGGCAGAACCTCTGGATCATCCAAAATATTCTAAAAATTTCCTGAAGGCCAGTGTTTGCTTTCTCAACCACTCTTTCTTGTGAGATTCCAGCTAAACCAAAAATAAAATTACCATCTGGTTTGGTTTTGGATGCAGTATACAGAATGGGTATCTATGGCAGATGCAGAACTGAATGTTGAACGTGAAAATGTCTTAGATCTCAAGTTCTTGTTTTTCTGATCTGTACTTGTAAGTTTAATTGAACTGTTTCAATTTTACAATCAGAGGCATTAGAAAAATACTGTCACTTTTCATGTTTAAGACCACAGCTAATGTGAATCCAATATTGGTCTTGAAACTGTAGTGAAAAGCTGAAAAAGAGCAAAAGGAAATGATGAAAAGTTCTTATGTTCTCAATTATTTATTCACTGTTTTCCCCCCTTCATTTTCACTCCAGGGATAGTAATGAGTTTTACGAATGTAAGGTGTCAGCTATAGGCTTTTCTGTTGAAACCTCTAAATTTATGGCTCCTTGGGGCATTACAGGCACGGATAATGCATAATTTACAAACAGACTTGAAACTTTCATCTTCCTTTTCCCACTCCTTTTCAGAGCTTTTTGTTAAAGGAGTGATTTGTTTTGCTGTAGTGGAAACCATATGCTCTTCCAAATCTCAGTGGAGTGTAGAAATTCTGCAACGTTGCCAGATGTTGCCAAAGAAACTTCACCTGGCATAGAATTACACAGGCTTCTTTTCTTCAGTCAAAACCATCTTTCTAAGAGGGCATTTCTTCCTGCTGTTTGGTAGTGGGCAAGAGGAGACCAAATCACAGCCAGTTGCAGTAGGTAGGGTCTCCACATCAGACTCCTGAGATCTGTGCCTTGTTTCTGGTGGGGCAGGAGATGGAAGTTTACTGATCCACCTCACAAGAAGATAGGTCAATAGCTCTTAAATGGGAATCCTGCTTCTGGCAATGATTCCACTTTGTCACAAAGGACTTATCATATTGGATAAAACCAGTCTAGTTCAGAGTTGGTCTGACTGTGGCCATGCAGTTTTGTGTGTGCTGCAGAGCAGGGTGGAAGAAAAATCACAGTGGAGCTGATAAGAGTTACTTCAGCTGAGCTCTCTCTGTTATTTAACAGTTAACATATGATTCCAAAGAAAAGATTTTTGTTCTCCTTCTTTTGTTCCCTAACAGATTCTAAAACAATGGATGCTCTTTTTATTCTAAAAATTTCCCTTATTCTGATGTGGGTCTGCATGATTGCTTTTCCTTGTGGCCATATATTAGAGGGTTGAGGTGTTTAGGGTACGAGGGTGGGGGATGAAATCGTGCCTTCACTGAAAAATGTGAATTGTGAGGAGAGTCTGCAAGCCCAGGGGTGCTGAAGGAACATGGGCTGAGCAGAATTGCATGAAGAGGTGTGGATCCTTATACAAGCAATTTATTCCCAGACTGAATAGGACTTGGGTTTCCCAAGTACCTTAGTGGATTATTTAATTGCAGGTTGTGGATCCCCAGAAATCTGGTAGCATCCAGTGGTTTGGTAACTGCTTCAGGGACTGCCCTTTAGGCTACACCTAAAGTGAGATGTCAGTAATCTGGGAATTGTGTTAACAACATGGTGTTGCCTTCACTCCCCAGTGTGATCAAAATGTTATTTCATCTTAGAGCTTAGCTGGGAGCTGTCTTGAACATTTGTGTGGCCATGGGGAGCCATGAACATCCCAGCTGCATTACCAATGGAGTCATGCTTTCCTACACTGTCTTTGGGACAACTGGGGGCTGAGACCTGGACATGGCTCTTTTCACTCAGTTAAAGATGTTCCCCTCTGCCTCCCATTGATGGATCATTGACATGTTGTGAAACTTTCCATCTGGTGAATCCTCAAACTGTTTTGCACCTTGCCTTGAGGCCGTACTTGCTCCATTTTTGTGCCACTGGCTGCATTGCTGGGACACTGGTGTTTTGGCTCTTACTTCCACCCAAGCAGCTGAAATAGCTGTGAAAATGCCCTTCTGGTTTACACAATGTCTTAAACATAACCATTCCCAGCCCTTGTGGTCATACTGCATACAGTACAGTGGTCTCCTTCAGGGGACAGGCGACACCAGATAAGGAAAACACATGCAGGTCTTGTTCACTACTCTAGTATGCCGTGGGTCTTTCCCAGGATATTTGAGAAACACAGAACAGGAAGCTTTCTGAAGGCAATGCCCCACATCAATCTTGCTCTGGGCACCACTGGTCTTGTGCAGCGTTTCCCTTCATTTCCCAGGTCCTGACACAATATTCCTTTCTAGATAAACTGCCCAAAGTAACTTAAGACTCTTTTTGCCCCAACCCTTCTCTAAGTCCAGGCAGATTCCTACAGGTGTCTTTGTTCAGCCTACCTTACTTCTTTCCTGCTCCACAGGATTCTCATTCCTCCTTGCAAACAAGATGCATATCCTAGAGTCCAGGTAGTCTGTTGATCCAAGGAGCATTTTCTTCAGCATTTTCTACTGAGACCTACCAGATGCCTGGGCTTACTGGTCTGGAGATGTCAGTCTTGGTGGCAGAGCCTCATGTGTTCCCTAGCAACAAGCTCTGTGTTGTGACTGGTATCAGCTGTCAAAACTGACAAAAGTTTAGTTTTTTATGCATTTCATTTACACACCCCCATGTGCTCAACCCCATCTGCTATGCTGGAGGTCCCCTTACTGTATATGATGGTGTGATGGATTGTGATTTGGGCCACTCTTGTTTGGTTTGTTCTGCTCTATTGTGTTACATGTAGTTCAAAGCCCAAGGTTTCCAGCATAAGTGAAGTGCAGCATTCAAATGGTGTGCTGTGAGGTTAAATGGGGTGGTTTAAGTACGTACAATCACACATTATAAAAGGATCCCTCAACATTACAGGAAAATGTAATTAATATGCAAGTTGTGTTTTTTTTTAAACTGTAATACCTAGTTCACATAAGGAACGCTTCTGGAACATAGGATTGTTAATTATTTTTTTAACTTAAAAACAAGATAAACTTTGATAGCTTTGTTCAACAGGGCACTGTGGAAATACAACAAGTCAGCACAAATACACGGCCTGTCACAGTCATTCTTGTATAAAATATGACTCACACTTTTGAAACATATGGTTACACAAGTTTTAATTTAAGTGGCATCTTCTTCAGTCAGCAAAATGAGGTCTGGCTTGCTTGCAGAAAGTGGAGTCAGCATCTTCACCTGCTGAAGTGAAAAGGCTCCCCCAGTGACCGGTGTTGGTTTCCACGGTTGGTGTATGGCTGAACAAAAATGTGAACCTTTGCACTTGATGCACACAGGGAAAACCCAAGAGCCTTCTCATTCATTATCTACAAGCTGCTGGAAATGCAGCTCATCACATACCTTGTGGTCACACAGCCTGTGGTCCCCCTGCCTGAAACCCCCCACGTGGATAACCAGATGCTCTCCCATATCATAAGACCCAGACTTTCCCACACACTCTTGTTTTCAATTTTGCCTCTCAGCTTCGATAGGGAGAGCCCCTTCCCATTCCATCTTGCCAAATATCTATCTGCCTGTCTGTCTATCTATCTATCTATCTATCTATCTATCTATCTATCTATCTATCTATCTATCTATCTATCTATCTATCATCTATCTATCTATCTATTTTGTCACAGGTTATTTTACTGATGCATTGGATAGATTTAAAAGCTTCCCTTAATCCTAGAAAGGAAATAATAATTAGTACCTACTTTCACAATAAGAAACTATAATTTCTTCTAGAGGAGAGGAATAGGGCTTTTCCTCCCACTCCTGACAGCTGTTGCTGGGAGACATCTCTGGGCTGTCAGAGCTTCTTTATGCACATACTCTTTTTTAAGTCTTCATTGCTCACACCAATAGGTCTACTCTTGACATCAGTTCTTCCATGTGATTATTTTTTTCACCTTTCTCAATGTTTTCCCTATCCAACTCATTCTTTACTGCCCTTGCCTTCTGGTAGTTTTTTCTTTCTACTTGATCTTTATTTGATGTTGAAAAGATTTTGGGGCAAATGAATTGTAAATCAAATCTAGATTTTGTATCAGGCTTTTCTGGAGTTCTGGCAAAAGGTGAGTTTCCTTTGGACTGGGTAAAGTTCACCAAAGGAGGAAAATTGGATGGCCACTGAAAAGACAGATATTTCACTGTAGAGATCTCATTGCAGAGCAGTTCTTGTAAATGTGAGGAGAAATATATCTATAAAGAGTCTGCCCAGGCCTTCCCACTGAAATGGAGTCATCTGATTTTGTTTAAAGTTTTTTGATCCACGGAGCAGGAAAACATTTCGCTTATAAAGAGTATCTACAACTGTGTTTGAACTTTTGACACGGGAAACTGAGGAAATTAAACCAGCTGCTACCAGTTTCTCTGGAGCCAGAAAGATGTAAAGCTTACACCAGAAAGATGTAAAGCCCACAGAAAAACAAAATGGTCTTTTTTCCTCATGTTGTCATCTTCTAAAAGAAAAAAAAAAGGAATAAGCTATTTTTGGGAAGGAGAAAATGTATTTGCTTGCATTTCTGTCTGTAATACAATGTGTAGCTGATAAGAGGCTCATGGTTTATGTTGTTACTGTGGGGAATGAGATGGCTTCTGGAGTTGGAGAAGGGCTGGAATGAGGCTAACTCCTTCTGCTGCCTTTGTCCTGTCCTGAGCTGTGCCCTGACAATGAATTGCACAGTATCTTAAAATGACCTTTCATTCAGGCTGTATGGAGGTACTTTTAGTCAACTGGTAGGAGCAAGTGACCTCTGACCTTCTGATACTCAGTGTGTGCATGGAGGCATTTTCTGCTGCTGATGGGTGGTCCTAGTAGATGGTGGCCACAGATGTCTGCTCTTGATAAATTCAGTGTTCAGCTAGTGGGAGGGACCTGTCACTGGCTTCACTGGAGAGTGAAATATGTAAGTTATAGGCAAGTGTTTCTGCTGGCTTTTAAACTCCATCACTGGCTGTGAAGACTGAAAACTCTTGACAGTACCTTGCACTGCCTTGGGATAGGTTTCAGTGCCCCCTTAAGTCCTTCCACAGCTGTCTGGTCCTGTGCTGAAGACCCAGCTGCACCATGTGCAGACAGCTCTGAGTTTCCTTCACCCTGATATCTGGGAAACAGGGTCAGTTATTGGTCAAGTGAGTTTGCTTTTTGTTCTGGAAGTTGCTTTATGCATCTGGCAGAAAGCAAACTTGACAGCATCCTCCTTATAGTAATCTAGCCTGGTTAATTTGTAATTAGGACTTTCTTGCACTGGAAGCCTTCATCTGGTAGTCCATTCTCAGAGAAATTTCTGCTTCTTAAGTCATAGCAGCTTTTCAGAGTGACTAGCCAAACCCCTATCATTGCTGGTTGAGACAGCTTATTCAACTTCACCCAAGCCTCTTGCCCATCCCCTTTGTGCTCACCTCTTTTCTTCTGGTGCCAGTAATTTCTTTAAAATATTGTGTGCTGCTCAGTGGCAATAAATATTAATAAAGGTATGTCACTTTACTGCTGGAAGAGTGGGAGAAGAGGTGAGTGATGTATGTTTTACTTCAGAGGCCTGGCTCCCTTTGGCATGTCTTTTCCTCCCAGAAGAATTGCCAAATTATATTCTAGTTTCCCTTCCCAGATAAACAACATCCTCACATCTGTCTGGCTCTGTTCCAAGCTGCTCCAAGTCAGTAGGAGCTGGGAGAAAAGTTTAACATGCAAATTGAAAATGTCAAATTTTGGCTTTGTTTATTGCTAGTTTTGTAGAAAGGAGGAAGTAGAAAGCATTTCTGTCAGAACAGCTCACGATTATTGTCTCGCTTTGAGTAAATGAACCTCTGAATTGCAGTAGAGGGAGTGTCTGGGATGCTGGGAGAGACTGAAGGGACAGTTCTGTACGAGCAATCTTGGATGTGCCAGAAGAGCTGGACGTGTGTGGCATTGGAGTGTGCCTTTAAACAGTTGAATGTTTTGGACACTGGAAAGAAGTGGAGAAGAGACAAGTGCACAAGACATGTTTTGTTACAGTGAGGCAGGTATGATGACACTTCTGAGCTCAGTGTGAAACCTCTCCATAGGAATGCTATGTACTGCACTGACCTGGTGTTTCCTTCTTTATCTACATCAGTTCCGTCTGAAAGACACAATTCTGTGATCAAACATCCCATTAAAACTGAGAGCGTTTGTTTATGCAAATTTAACACATCCTTTGGGAAACATGATTTCCACAAAGAGCTTTTGGGGTGCCCAAGGTGCTCTGCTGTGCATGCAATGCATTTTAATTACATGGAGCAAGTGTACTCTCTATAGATGATGTTTTGGTCTGGATCAAACTAGAAGACCAGAAATGCTGGGGTAAATTTAAGTAATAAATATTAGTAATTCCATCAGAGGGCAAATGTACCAGGAAGAGACATTAACCCAGCAAAGGGTGTGATCATGGTAGGACTGATGCTTTCACAAGTATTGGTGCTCCCTTGGTGCAGAAAGAGGTTATGCAGAAAGCATATCAAGGTTGTTCATGTGTGAGCACTGATGTGCAAAGATGTCTGAAGATCATAGGAAACTGACATCAGCTGAATTTGAGAAATGAAGAAGGTAATGAAAAGATCCAGAGTTAAAGGTGCAATACTGGTAAATATTAAATTGATTTATCCATAACTGTTCCCACTGCATCTATTTGTTTAGTTTTCTTCTGGATGTGTTGTCAAACTGGAGACAAGCAACTTTTCTGACACAGCAGCAAAGAAAAAAAAGCCACATGCCACCTAAAATTGAGTGCTAATATACAGACTGAGAACAAGGCTTTGCTTGGTGGTGTAAAGTCCATGTTCTTATTTATGGAAGCTGAAATGTTATGTGAAATGGACCATAAATCTCTTGCTACCATTGGCAAATTGGGTCTGTCCAGCACGTTGCCTAGAAGAGAGACAAGTTTTAACTGCAGAGGTGTCATTTGTGTATCCACTGCAAACCTGATGGAGAAGTGTTAATAGCAGGCACATACCGGAGCTTTTGGTGAAAGTCCCCCACTATGTGTCACTTAAAAGTTACCTTACAGCTTTAATTGGAATATGGGCTATGATACTCGTGATGATTCCATGATGAAAACCTGTTATGAAGTCCTTACCACAAGAACAGTATTCCCTTAGCTTCCCTCCCCCATTCAGAGAAGCAGCTCCTCATAATAGAGGGAATTTTCTCTAAGACAGCAGCAAAGTGATTCATAAGGAGTGGAAGAAAAATTGCTGAAAAAGATAGATGAAGGCTGCTTAGGGACAGAACAAGAGATGAGCTAAAGATTCCCAGTGAGTAATGATACTGAGAAAGTTGTCTAGGCTTGTTGCATATGTCAAAAACACAGACCACACTGAGTGGAATAGTATAATATTGGTGTTCCAGGGAAAAATAAGCACATTGCTATCCAAAAATACTTACTGGACAAGTAAAAAATGCTTGAAAAAATCATAAAATAAAGGCAGTGCTGCAAAACTGAACATATTTGGGTAAAATAATTTTTAATTGAAGCTTTAACAAGAGATTATATTTTTTCTTTTTTTTTTTTTATAGTTTGTGCAGTTTTTTTTCTTGTTGGATTTTCATGTGTTGAAATAAAGTGGAGACTGCTTTTAAAGATTACTTATGAACATCTAGCTTAAACATAAGTTTAAACAACATCATTGATTCAGTTGGCAGATTACACTATGGTTGCTGATATTATTCCTTTAGTTAAAGTGGAACCCCTAGGTACAGAGTAAGTTCTCTACTGCCCTTCTCTGCAAGGTCTATTGAGTTAATCACTGCACTTAACTAAAGCTGGATTTGACATAATGGGGGAAGATTATAATTCTATATTTTTTTTTTCTGATTCTGAAGTCCTTACCTGCAGAAGTAGGGTGAGTTAAATCAATGAGGCTATTCACATGGATAAGCATTAATCATACGAGTAATGAGAAAAGGTTGAAGGGTCATTCTTAAAGTTGCTAAGAAGGTTTGCAGCTGCTTCACGTGGACTAACTATCATTATATTTCCCCAGTTACTGCTTCTAATGCAGCAGTGATTAATTAAACTAGGGTGATATTGACCCCAAGCCAGTTTGTTCCCTATTCAAGCCCCCTCTAAATGGTGTCTAGAGGACTGAAGTGGGTGTGAGGTGTGCAGGCCAAAGCCTACAGCAGTGCCTCAGCATGAAGTCCATTCCACCCTCTGCCGGTTTCAGATTTCCTTTCTCAAGAAAATTGTCTTGGCGCCTGAAATGGAGTTTCCAGTCCCCATCCCCCTCTTGGCATCCCTGTCTGAACATATCAGTTATCATCTCCTGCTATAGCACTGAAAGCATAGAAGTATTTATAGCTGGCCATGGCTATTGAGAGAGATTTGCAGTAGTCTCTTCAGTGGTTCCATACATGACTAGAGTAATTACTTCCTTTCCCTGAAAAAGTAAGGTCACATCTTCCAAAATAGCAGCAGCAGCAGCAGCCTTGAGGCTGAATATTCTCCCAGGTGTTTTGTTCCCTTGGCATTTGCAGACATGATGACATTTCTGTTACTTCTGACTGCCAGGGACTGTCCCTGGCCATAATACCATTACCAGAAATCTCTATCAGCCTTGAAGCTGAATGATCCAGCAACCCATTGTTTCAGTTCTGAATTTGTCTTCTGAAGGGACAGTCATGGCCATACCAAAACCAACTGCTTTCTTGTGTTAAGGAGCAGAGCATGCTGTATTATACGGTTTGTATTAATGGTGAGATTTTCAGCTGCATAGGAAAATATTTCCAAGCCTCTGATTTTTTTGAATCACTGTTATTCTTGCTTCATATATGGTTGCAGTGCAATATAAGAACTTGTATTTATTCACCCTTTCAGGAAGAATAAATAAATAATAATAAATAAAAGCAGGAAGAAACTGACTGTTGGTAGTTTTTCTTGTCTATTTCCTTAGTCTGAGATATTTGTTTATTTCCAATATATTATTGTCTTTGTTCACCTCCTAAGAAGAGCCTTAAGAGGAACGAGTCACTTTGGTTTTGGAGTTTTGCATTTTCTTTTGAAACATCTGGACATTTTTGAAGGCCCAGTATATAGCGTTTTTCTGCATCAAGGTGTCTGAGTTCTTACTATCTTCATTAAACCAGAAGAAAATTTAAAAGGACAACGATAATAGGCATTCTTATCACAAGCGGTAAAGTATACTGCTCTGTAGAACTTGTTATGCTCGCACCAATGAAAATTCCCATGCCAGAAGAAAAGAAAAAGGAAAAGGAAACACAAGAAATAGTGTGGGAGATTCCCATATTTGATTCTCACTCTGTACTTCAGAAGAAGGTGCTTCAGAAGAAGACGCTCTGCCAGCATACCAAGGGAAAGCCTTATTTCCAACTCCAGATGAGTTATTTCTTACTCAAATCTGCACTTAGTCTTTCTTTCCTGTTCCTTTACACACGGTGTTTTTCATGAGCAATTGTCTACTAAGCCAGTATCACACTCAATAAGTTATCTGTTTCCAACAGAGAAAGAGGGAAGCAAGAAAACTTCCTGGGAAAGAAAGGCCAGTGCTGCTGGCATAAATCGACAAAAAGTGGGTTTGTTCATTTAGCTATCCAGAAAGTCCTAGTATGTCATCATGTCATGTACAGGATTTGGCTGCTTTAATAGTGTTATCCTTTTCTCTTTTTAGAAGGGAGTTCATTTCAGTAAGCTTGTAAAGTACAATACACTGTATTAGAGGTTTCATTATTCACAGGGACCAACAGAGAAAGGAAAGATCTTTCCACACGTGATTAATACTTCAGCTGACTACCATGTGCTGGATGTGGGCCATCCATCAGCAATTTAACATCTGTAATCTGGCCATGGTGAGTCACTATTAACATCATGAACAAATCATGGATGCTCTGTGGTCTTAACATAGTTTATGGGTCTTGTATGATTTGAATGTGTGTTCAGCCTGGGGATGCAATGTGGATGGTCTAAATTAGAGGCAAAGGAAGTTATGAAAAGGAACCTTGGCATTTATTTATTTATTTATTTANGTTTATGGGTCTTGTATGATTTGAATGTGTGTTCAGCCTGGGGATGCAATGTGGATGGTCTAAATTAGAGGCAAAGGAAGTTATGAAAAGGAACCTTGGCATTTATTTATTTATTTATTTATTTATTTATTTATTTATTTAGTAGATGTATATGAGGACTGTTTGTAAAAGTCTGGCTCTCAGCCCTTCCCTAACAGGGAAAGGTTAGAGGATGGGAACCAGTGGAATTTAACAGAAATTCAGTGATAAAAAAGATAATAAAACAGAGGGAGGTGATCAAATCCAGCACACAGGCACATCCTCGAACCTGTAAAGGCATGCAGAGTGTTTGATGGCAAGTCTGGTTTGTTTAATTACACCCAGCGCCGTGAGCTGTGGGCACCTGCACACCACTGTGGGGGGCAGGGTGGGGGTTTCCCCCCTCCACGTCTCCCTTGCGGAGGACAGATGGCCTTTCTGCCCTGTGTTTGCTCAGGGCTGTGATGCTGCCAGCTGTAACTTGAACAGTGAGCTTACAAATGACTGAGGGCAGAAGAAGCTGCCAAGGGAATAACCTGATGGTGTTCATCTCCTGCACAGGCCCATGTTCACCTCTAACTGCACTCATTAGTTTGTCAGCAGGGAAACCACTCCCTTGTCTAGACAAATTTCCCTGAGTCGTGATCCTTTCCTTCTGGGCATGCTGACAGCAAGTGGCATGTCTCTGTGATGACTCAAATCCTGCCCTTGCCCTTGTCTTCTGCCCCATCCCACCACAGAGATGCTCAGGCTGGAGATCTCCTGGTTCGTGCTTCTGGGCAGTGAGGGGCAATGTGCTCAGGGAAAGCCCTCATCCCTGGGATACTCTGCCTTCCTGGGTTTGATGGACAGCATTTGTTGACCATGAAGGAGCATTACAGAGTTTGGCTAATCATTCAGGCATTTTCTGGAAAGGAGGGTGAATTTGGATTGGGACAATCTTTTCCTTTCCTTTGCTTGGGGAGAGTTACAGTGGCTGCTGCCAGCTTAGATAGATTCTGTAATGCATGCTTAAACATACTGATTGCTCCCACAACGGGATTATATGATAGTTGCTTTGGTTTTGCAAATAAACAAAAAACTGGGACATGCCTGGTGCTGTTTGGGGCTGCAGAGCTGTATAGTCCATAATTTTCAGTGTTCTCCTTTCATGAAGAATCAATCTGATCTGGTCCAGGCTTCTGCTTCGGTTTTGCCTCTGCCTTCACAGAAAAGCAGTGCAATAGCTCTGTCAGGGTGAGTTTGGTTGAATGGCAGGTTCTGGAGGGGAACATGAACAGTTTCTGTAAATTGCCTTCAAAAGCAGCAAAGGATCTTTCAGTCACTTCTAAAAGAACTGTTTACTGTTGCATATGGCAGTCATTATTTTGAATAATAAACCTACTGAGAATCTGAACAAGCACGGGCCAACAGATGGGTCATCTTGCTTAACAATTTATCAAGTAATTTATTTCAATCACCAGGACAAAGCACGTGAAGATTATTAATTCTTTTCCAAGACACATGCAACAGTCTCACAGACTTCTGAATCTTGTAGCCATTATGGAAATGTACACCTTCTCTTTCGGATTTGGGACCATTTTTACTTGCTTGCAGCATTTTTTTCATATTTCTTACTAATAAGCCCCATTTTCTGATTCAAATCAAGAGGCTGTAAGCAATTAATAACTATACAATTATATTTGGGTAGTGTTATACAAAAGCTGTGCACTAAGCAGCAAAACCAGAGAAGCACTTGTGTTATTTTCAGTAATAATCATGTATCCTACCTTCCTCTGAGGCTATTAGAGCCAGGAAAAAAAAAATATAAATATGTTTCAGCTTCCTCTGGTAGCCACAAAACAGAATGGTTTGCCAATTGCATTAGGTACTGATGTCTCCTGTTCCTTCTCTTTGGAAGTAGATGTTCAGCTCCCAAAAGCCACTGAAGTGATGACTCTGAGAATTTAAAATTTTTTGTCATCCCAACGGATTAGGCTGTGCAGACAGCGCAAGTACCTTGGTACCATTGCACAAATGTGTTTCCACTCTGATTTGGAGCTATTGTCACCAAGGTGGTTCCAACTCCATGGAGAGTTCCAGAGTGTCTGCTGTGACTGGTGGGAGGATGCAGCTCATCCTACCAGTGAGGACAGCTTGTGTGACATTCACTCACCGGTCCATTATGGAAATTTTCTGTGGGCTGCACCACAGCTCTACTTGAGAAGTACGGCATCACTGTTGGAGAACCAAGTGTTATCTCAAGGTGTGTTCTCTCCAAGTGGGGCAGTCCTTTTTCCGTGGCCAAAGTTTGCTGGCATGAATGAACTCTGCAAAAAACCCAGAGTTGCTTTGGGCACAAACTGGCTTTGCAAAAAACTACCAAACCCTGCTTTGGGTTTCATGCTGTTAGCATGCCTGATAATTTGCAGTTGTAAAACAGTGCAGCCAGAGGGGGTCATGAAACAACAGGAGTGGGTTTGGTACCTGATGCCAGAGCTGCTGCAAATCATTTCCACAAAAAAACTTCCCACGGGTCTCGTCAGCGTGCGTGTCACAGTGCCCTTGGAGCTCCCTGATGGCAAATTCATGTGGTTGCACTGACCCAGACCACGCTCAGCCCTGCGGCCAATGAGGTAAGGAAAGTTACCTGGTTCTTGGAGAGGCTGGTGGGCTGCAGGGGGAGCTGAGGTGTGAAGGAGGCTTGGTGGGTTCTCCAACATGCCGTACCTCTCCTTGCAAACCCTCTCAGCCCGTGGCAAATGCAGGCAGATACATTTATCTAAACCAGTTCAGTCAACCCTTCTTTCAGACATCAAGGTGCACATTAAACCTGTGCAACTGGATTTTGTGCCTGATTTTTACCAATAGCAAGTTTGTGTAAATACATAGCATGTTTACCTGAATCTCTGCAGTATGATCAATGCTGTCATCTAAAATTTAGCTACTGGTGTTTCATTTTGAGCCATAAACATTGAATGAATTTTTAAAATGGACTCTAAAATTGCAATATTTACTCATTAGCCAATGCCCTGTGTGAATAGAAATAAAACTTGTCACCAGTATGTTGTCCTAGACATTAAAAAATAGTGATTGAGTTATAAAAAGAAGCTTCTTCTTCTTCTGGGAAAAATGTGGCTGGTTTTGAGAAAGTTTATGGAGCACTAAATGGGCTTAAGAAGCAGTAAGTACCCCTGAAAGATAGAAAGGGAGAAAATGTTAGAAAAGGAAAATAACAATCTATGTCCCAATGCATACTTGTCTCAAAGACTATTTCTCCTCAGAATAATTCTGCCAAGCTTATAAAATTCAAAAAATTTTATTTCAATATTTTCTAAAGGACTTCTAAATTAATAATTTCATAATAATTGTTTCATCAAGAAAGAATTTAATGGAAAAAGCTTGGAGATAGCCTTTTTTTTTTGGCTCTGAACAGAATGAATTTGTTTTTCTTTCACCACAAATGATAAAAGATGATTAGTTTTGGATCTGAAACCCATTCCCTCTGAAATTGTGCTGGATTTTTTCCCTCTCTGCCATGTCCCCATGGCACACTTGAGCCTTTGCCAGGCTCTTGACCTCTGTCCTCCACTTTGTGCCCCCAAGCTGACCATGTCTCTTGGGCAAATGCTGCCAGGCACAAAGAGCAGTGGAGGCTGGCTCTAGCCTGTGTGACCTCACCAAGCTCCTTGAAATGGAAATTCCTGTTGGGAGCCAGCTGGTTTTGGATGCACCAGCAGCTTAACTCTACTTTCCCTTTCATCTCTATTATTTCAGCAACATTGCTGTGGTTTCTAAACTCTTTAGTTACAGCACACATGGCATCTCCCACCCATGCCTTCAGAGCCTGCTGATGACTTCTGTCCCTTAAGAAAGAAAAGCCTCAATGCATCTAGAGAAGAAAAAGTTCCAGATGTTTTGCAAACTATCAAAATACACTGGATTTTCTTTTTGTAAGGAACTTTTCACAACCTGATAAAAGCCTATTTTCTTAGCAAACAGATTATATGTCAGCCAGAGGTGTGAAACCTTAATAGAAAAGAACCATATGCCAGTTAAGGAGAGAGAGAGAAAAAAGGGCAGTCTCCAAGCATCAGTACATGCTTTCTAGTTCTCTTAAAAAAATAAAATTCAATATCTAAGAAAAATTTAAACAAAGTATGTTAAAAATAGTTAAAGGAAAACAAAATTCCAAGTGTAGTAGCAAACATTGACATGGAGTTTTAGCTCCCTTTTTTTTTTTTTTTTTTTTTTTTTTTTTTGCTTTAGACAGAAAAGTATGCAAATCACAAACTATGGGGTTTTTAAACTACATTGAGTGAATCTTTACAGACAGTGGATGAACCAAGCTTCATTTGATGAAGTGGTAAGCAACAATCCCATAAATGGAATAAAACTCTGAACTACAGTAGTACATTTCTTGTATTATATATGTCAAAAAAATGGTAAACTGACACCAGAAAAAAATAACCTGTGTGATCATCTTGTTTTGTGTTGTGACAGACAGAAGCAGCTTCATAGAAATGATAAAGTACTTTTCATCAGCAAATGCTCTACAGAGACAGAGAAGTTAACAGGTAGCTTCTTTTACAGGTGGGAAAATAGGGATGCAGCAGCTTCCAAGAGCAGAGCTGCAATGGACAGGAATCTCCTTAGGTATGAGACTTTAGGTACCAACACTGTCTAAAGGGAATGCAAGCACTGGAGGGATGCCTCCAGACACCTTCTTACTCTCTCCTCTAACTCTCTTCTGGGCAGAATCTTTACACTGCCCCAGACAATGCTTGTTTCCTTACTTTTGTAGGGTTATGAAGGATTTCCAAGTCTAGCAGAGGAGCCTCTCCCTGCTGGGCCAGCTGCTGTGGCTTGGAAGTGGAGTGCGCTCTTGGGAAGCTGAAGGCCAGATGGCATTGCTGGATGCCACACGAGGAACACTGTCTGTCTGTCTGGCTCCCTCCTGTCCTTGCACGGTCTGCAAGGCAAGAGGCTGCAGCCTCCCAGCCCGGGTGGTTCAGCACAGGAGGACAGGGAATAATGCTCACCAGTTTGCAGTCAGGAGTGAGCCCAGCACACAGCCCCGCACAGGGACACCCAGTAGGGGTTGGGGGATAATGAGTAGAGCCACTTGCAGACCACACATGCTGTCTGAATGATTAGCTTCTAACTAAATGCAAGGCTCTTTGCCAGTGGCCAAATTCCTTGGTACACATTGTTTTGCCATGTCACAGGGATTAAAGTCAAATGTTGTGTTTGAAGCTCTTGGGATGAAAGGCTTACTGACCCATGTGGGATGATGGTTGCTCACAAAGGGCTGGTAAGTTGCCAATCTCTTTTTGTTGAGTTAAATATCAATTTTTTCTTGTTAATTTTAAGCTGTGGGTTTGCCTTTCAGAAGCTTGCTTGTTATGCCTTTTCAGATCTGTATTTCAATACAGTTTTGGTGTGATTGTGAGTTCTTGTGCCCTTCCCTGGGGTGAGCAGCAGTAGGCAGCTACACCAATGTATTGGTCTATATTAAACTTGTAAATGTGTGCACTGAAAAGCAGTTCAAGTCCAGTCAGACACACTCCCCATCACCTAAATACCAAACACCTCTTCAAGCTCAGAGTAGAACTACAGCTTGTCTGTTGGGAACTGAACATCAGAGAAGGATCAGGGAGTTTTGCTGACACTGACATCCACCATCTGAGCTCCTTGCTCACTTCTCCCCTCCTGTGCCTTCTCATGCATGGGGTGAAGTGCACTACAGGTGCACAACAGTAGAGCCAGGAGAGATTTTTACTTTCTCTGTCAAACCCCACTGAAGAGTTTCCTGTCCCCTTTTGCACTTCCCTCAGGCCAGGGTAGGGAAGAGGGAAAACTGAGTCACAGTGAAGAGGCATCTGGCTGGTCCACATCATCAATGAAGATTTCTGAGCATTTGCACTCCCCCCTGCATGCAAGCTTCCCTGCAAGCTTTGGAGATGTTATATGTACAACAGACAAAAAACTCTCCTGGGTCTAAAATGAGGTTGTGAGGAGCAGAAAATGTGCATCCTCTGAAGATGATAAAGAATTGAGTGAGACAGGATATTTGAAGTAGTAAAGCATAAGTAAATCAGGCAGAGTTATGCAGAAGCATGCTGATCATCATGAGCTGTGTCAAAAAGCACAGGACAAAGCATGGAGGGAAAATCACCTCACTTTGCAATAGGTTGTAAGGAATGTGCATATGAAACCAAGTGACAGCAGGGTTACTGTCTTCAGTACAGCATCATAATAGAAAATGAGTGGACCATCAGGTGCAAAAAAATAGGTTTTCTTGTTTAGTTGGAGATGAGCCAGGAACATGATCTGGCTTGGTTCTAGAAAGAGTGATAGAATCATTCCTTTGGCAGTGAAACCAGCTGAAATAAAATGTAGAATATGAGTTAGGTCAGTCACCTTTTCTATGTGGAGTGGCAGTATGCTGCCTGAATATGTTGATAGGCCACAAAAAGGAAGAAAACATATGTCCAATATGCATAATTATAACACAATAAGATGCACCCAATCGATGGGGTAAAGCATACCTAGGTTTTGATCTCAGCAAAAAGGCAGAGACCATATTTTCTGAGGAAGCCCTTTAAAAAGTGGCAGAAAAATGGAAAGAGGAGATGGAACAAGACAAACTTTCCCCAATTCAAGTCTGAAGGCAAGGTTTTTTTGCATTGCAGAAGAGGTGGGTTGACTTTTGATCACACAAACATAAGTAAAACCCCCAGACACCCAATGTGCAAAAAAGACTCATTCCCTTGCTTAAGTATAAACCAAATGGAAGAAATTAAATGTGTAAAAGGATCATATTCCATTGCTTCTGAGTGGAGACCTTGCTGAAACCAAATATTTTTTTTACATGTGGTGCATCAGCAGGGTTCTGAAACTCTCCCTAAGAGAAACACAGAACTCGTTTGTTCAGATTTAACACCTTATATGTGCAGAAGAAAGTATTTCCCTTGCCTACTGGTTGGGTTTTCCCTAGCACCTATGACAATTCACTGGGAAAAACAACAGATTTGTGATGGTCTGGAGGTTACCAGAGTCTACCCAGATGACACTTGGATTTTGGGAAAAAACAGAGGCCCTTAGCAACTCTGAACTGAGCCACATCTGCTAGCTGAAAGTTGAACACCTCCAGCATACCATGGAAACAACAGATGTGTGACAGGGGGTGATGTCCTGAGCGATCACGGTGAGGCTGTGACCGTCACAAACACAGCTCCTGGATGTTACAGAGTTTATGAATCGTGCAGGGAAATGCACATTGTAATTGACTACCTGAAGGAACAATTCAGTACTGTAAAGGTAGGAGATTGACAGAAAATTTGCAATTGCCCTAGCTGTAATGAAGGAATTACAGAGACCCTTCCTCTGGAGCTTTCTGATGATAAGTACAAAATTAGGGTGGCCCCACTCTCTTCAATGTCAAGGGCACAACGAATTATAGGTCATCTTTCTGGAGTCTAAAACCATAGCTGCTGCCTCAGGGAAGGTCCACCTGGACCCATGGCAATGCAGAGGCTGACCATGGCTAATCACAGTCAGTGTTGTACACTTAGGGCCCTACTCAGCCTTGATCTTCTCTCAAGATTAGCATGTGCTAGGATGAGAAGCCCTGCTAACTCAAAATCATGTACATGAACACCTGAAGGGAGGGTATAAGATGGAGGTAAAGCTGTTAGTTAAGTGGTGTGGGCTTTCAGTTGTGAGCTGTAATGATCCTGCACAGGCAACCATGCTGGGAGAGTGAACTGGTTTCTGAGGCTTGTTCTTGTTTACTGTTCTTTACCTCCCATAGCAGAAAAGGAGCCCTGTTGGGCTTGCTTTGATTTTGTAGGTCCTGCCTGTGTGTGCTCACTTGCCTTCCAGCAAGTGCTGCCCTAGGACAGGTCCATTCTGTCCTGACTGATGGCCTCCAGCAGCTGAGGATCTTAGACCCACCTGAAATATTAGGAAATTCTGGAAAAAATATCAGAACTTAGCAGGGCTTCCCATTGCTGCTTCATCCAAGATAAATTGAACATCTCTTAGGAAAACACAGCAATGTATGCAACAGACTGGAGAGAATCATTGTTTGCCTGATTTGCAAGATGAAGAAGTTGATGGAAGAGCCTTTTTCCCTTCATACAGTAAATGCATGCGGGTAATTGAGTTTATTACTCGTATGTAGGAGGTTAGGATCATCCTAGGTATAAACACTTACTGCTGCTCTTGCAAGCTCCCAATAAAAGAATTCTTATCAAGAAAGCTTTAAGTGATATTTCACGTGGATAAAAGCCTCAGGAAACATCACAGGGCAACAGGAAATAAAAAGGAAGTAAGACTTGATATGGAAAGCTGGATGTTTTATTGGATGCATTAAGATAAAAGAACAGATAATAGAGAAGGGAGAGCTGCTTGATGTAGGGTCAGAAAATGGTTCTTCAAAGCTGGATCTTCTAGATACCTTTTAACTAAATATGGGCTTGTATTTTTTTGTCTTGCCTTTCACTGATGGATATCATATAACCAACTGTTCCTTGCATTAACTCTTAGGAATTGTGGCATACCTTTGTGTCATTTTTCTTCCCACAAGCTACCCTGTTCCTTTCCTTTCTCTCCAGTAGATATATGTTTAAATTGTGGCACATAATTTTTGAGATGATTAAAACTCTTTTCTTTTCTTTTCT